>PVKB01004218.1:62867-153501 GCA_004027205.1 Ctenodactylus gundi | reverse complement strand
CACTCCTCTGGTACCAATTTCTTAGTTACTTTTTTGTTGCTGTGACTCAATACCCGACACCCACGAACTTAGGAAAGGAAAGGTTTATTTTAGCTCACAGTCCATTCAGGGGTGGGCGGCAACAATCCAAGTACATGGCAGAGAGAGAGGTGGAGGCAGCTTCCCCGGACAAACAGGAAGACACGCTGAGGCTAGTTGAAACTAGTCCCAGTCCTCCAGGGAAGGCAGGTGCAGCTTATGTATCCTTTCAGGTCTTTGCCCAGTAACCAATCCCTCCTGCATCCAGGTGTGGCCACTACACACCGTTAATTCTAACTTAACTGCAATCCACCCCTTCACACCAGACCCCAATCCACCAACATCACATGGTTCCATTAAAATACATGAGCCTTTTGGGGGATACTCCAGATCCTAACCACAACAGCCACCATAGAGGTTCAGGGGTACATCAGCCTGAAGGTAGCTCAGGTGTATTCACTGAGCAGAAAAAAGACCCGAGCTGCATGCTGATTCCTGGAAGAATCCCTGTCCCAGTCTCTAGGACAAGAACACCAAGGTTCAGGGGTGAAGGCAGCCCCACCTATGCCAGAAGTCCTCAACTCCTCAAGTTCCAAAGAAGCTAGTGGGGAACCTTACAAAATGGAACATGATGAGCCTGGTCTAAAATTAACCTGGGGCCTCAGGCATAGCTCTGTGGTTAGAGCAGTTGCCTAGCAAGCACAAGACCCTGGGTTCGATTCCCTTGCACCACACAAACTGGGTATGGTGGTACATGCCTGTAATCTCAGCACTCAGGAGGCTGAAGCAGGAGGATTGCTGTGAGTTCAGGTCCATCCTGAACTACAGACTAAGACTGTGTCTCAATAATAATAATAATAACAATAACAATAAAATTCCCATGGGGGTGGAGTATGGCTAATAAAGGGTACATACATACTCAGCATGTGCCAGACCTTGATTGAATTGATCCATCCACAGCACCAAAAAATAAGCAGAACTCATTCAGATGAACGTCTGCACAAGGATGGCCAAGACTTCATTCTGGTCTGGACACTGAGCCCAGGGCCTTAGACACGTGAGGTAGGCACCTCCCCTACTGAGGTGTATCCCCAGGCCGCGTGTGCACATGTGCATATGTATGGGTGTCCAGTGCTGGGGACTGGGCCCAGTGCCTTCACGTTGAACTACATCCCCAGTCCTTTTGAGAAAAGAATTTTTTTTTTTTTAATTTTGAAATAGATCTCAGTAAGTAGCCACGTTTGAGCCCCAGGCTGGGCACAAAGTCACGATCCTTTTGCCTCAGCCTTCTACACAGCTGGGATTACAGGTGCACACCACCACACCCAAGCCCAAGACTATTTTTTTTAAAAGACAGGTAAAAGGGAGGACTGGTCCCCAGATTCTAAATAGCACAGCCAAAGTAGCCCATCCTGGGCAGAGAATACAGGGTGACAAGGACAGCAGGGAAGCACCTGAGGATTTTGGGTCCATGCAGAGGGTTGCAGGCATCAAAAAGTGTTCCTGGGACAAGTGGCTATCATGTAGGGGAATGCTTTTCTGTCTCACACATTACATGAACAAGTTCAACTAAATGACAGAATCAATTAAAAAATGACTAGGGCTGGCCACAGTGGGTCAGGCCTGTAACCCCAGCACTCTGGGAGGCTGAAGCAGGAGGACCACAAGTTCAAGCCCAGCCTGGGCAACTAGAGATTTAGGGAGTTTCTATCTCAAAATCAAAATAAAAATCATAAATAGGCTGGGAATGTAACTCAGTGTGTAGGCTTAATCCCCACCCCCAGTACCACACACCAAAAAAAAAAAGACTGAAAAAAATTAGAAAGTATTTTACCTGGGAGTATTATATATCTGTAATCCTAGTACTGTGGAAGGCTGAGGCAGAATGATTTCCAGCCTGGATAATTTAGAAATTTAGTAAGATTCTCTCCAAATAAAAAGTAAAAATAGAAAAGACTAGGAATACAGTTCAGTGCAAAAGCCCTAGGTTCAATCCCTGGTGCCACACACACACATAAACACATACACACAAGACACACAAGAAGATAAATATTTTTATAATCATAAGCCTAAACATGAGATGTAGAATCCAGTAAGGAAAGATTGACAGTTCTGATGACATGTTTAAGAAATTGTTTTCAGTTTCTAAACTGAAAATTAAATGGTAAAAGGTGAACAAGAGCAAATATTTTCAAAAATAAAAAAAATGAAAATTAGGGCTGGAGGAATGGCATAGGAGTTAAAGCACTTGCCTTGAAAAAGCAAGGCCCTGAGTCCAATTCTCCGCACCACATAAAGCTGGGCAGGGTGATTCATGCCTGTAGTCCCAGCACTCAGGAGGCTGAGGCAGAAGGACTGCCGTGAGTCCAAGCCTCGCCTAGGCTACACAGTGACTTCAGGAGCAGCCTGGGCTACAGAGCAAGACCCTGTCTCAAAAAAAAGAGTAAGAAAAATATATAAATAAAAAAGCATTAATATCTATAATCTACAAGGAATTTGTTTCCATAAATCAATACCAAAAAAACCCAGCAGAAAACTGAGTGCCCAGTATGAGCAATTAAAGAGAAAACAGAAAAAGCCAAAACTAACAAACAGACTTAACTTTTCTAATAATGAACGAAATGAAAACAAAAATAATGAAGAGACGCCATTTCCCATACTGATTAGCAAAAGTTTAAAAGCATGTATGAGGCCCCAGGTTCAACGCCCAGTGCCACAAAAATAAATAAAAATTTAATACTGTGCAATAATGTTGGGGTTGTGGGGAGACACACCCATGTGTGCAGGTAGCAGGCGTGTGAATGGGGCACTTTTCTCTGTTTGCAAGTTTTTATTTTTTAATTTAATTTAATTTAATTTTTGAGACATGGTCTCACTATTTTTTAAAAGACAGGTCCCATTCTGCAGTCCAGGCTGGTCTTGAACTAATATCCTCCCAACTCAGCCTCTCAAGTGCTGGAATTACAAAAGGGCGTCACCACACCTGGCTTATGTGGTGCTGGGGTATCTAACTCAGGGCCTCATGTGTGCTAGGCAAGAGCTCTAACCACTGAGCCTATGCCTCCAGCCCACCCCTTCCCCCTTTTAGAGACACGGTCTCACTCTTATAGTTCAGGGTGGTCCTGAACATACTATGGAGCCCAAGCTGGCCTCGAACTCCTGGCAATCCTCCTGCCTCAGCCTCCTGAGTGCTGAGATTACAGGTGTGCACCACTATGCCCATCTTAAGACATAGTCTCACTTCTTTACAGCCCAGGCTGGTCTCAGGCTGGTCTCGAACTTGCAGTCCTCCAGCCTCAGGCTCCCTGGTGCTGGGATTTTGGGCATACACTGCTACACAGAGCTTCAGCTTGTGAGCTGACAGAAACTCTCAACGATGACTGTTTAGCAGGTCCAATTTCTCAAGCTGTTTGTTATTATGTATTGCAAATACATACTAATAAAAGATTAATACAAGAAAAAAAGAGAAAAACAGCAGGGCAACTCTGCATTGAAGAATCCACCTGCAGACCCTAGGCCCAGGCGTGCAGGGACACATTTGAGGAGTGTGAAGGTGACCTGCACATCCACCAGTAGAGAAGTGATTAGAGAGATTAGTCTACCCAGACTACGCGATATTATGTGGTTGATTTAAAAGAAAAGTGAAGCAGAGCTCTTTGCAGTAACATGAATGAATCTCAAAATTACAACCCTGCTTTTGTTAAGAATAACTGAGCCAGCGCGGTGCTGCAACTTGCAGGGCGGGCTCCCACGGGAGGTTCTCTGCCCGTGTTTCCAATTCCGTGTTGATGACGCCACGTCAGTAGCTTGAGAGAAGCCACAGGGGGAGTATTTACATCATGGAAGGTAGCAGTGCTGGAAAGCAGACTTCTCCCCTGGGGAGCCAGATGCTGAGCGTTCACGGGCACACCACTGGGCTCACCCACCTCCAAACCCCAGGTGGCACCGGAGGCTGTCCCGGGTGCTGGGGTCAGGAAGGGAAGGCCACAAATTGGGAACCAGTGGCTTGGCTCGCAGGCGGGAACAGGGCCTGCAGCCACATGACTGCGCAGGATCTGCGCTCGGTCCCTCCCAGTCTGCGTGACCATGGCCAGCCACGTTCTCTCTCTCTGAGCCTCAGTCTCCAGCTGAGGGAGCTGCTGTGAGGAGCAGTGCCTGGCGCCCCACAAAGGCCCTGGAAGCATCGGCTGTGACCTGGGAGGCGGCACAAGAATGACGTGACCTCCGCTGTGGAGCTGGTGCACACCTGTGCTAAATAAATTTTCTTTAATGCAGGTTCCTTCTTTTGTGTTTTTAAAAATACCCCCAAATTAGCCAAGCCTAATGGCACATGCCTGTAATCCTAGCCCTGTGAGAGGCTGAGGTAGGAGAGGTGCAGTTCGGGCCCAGTCTGGGCAATTTGGAGACTGAGTGAAACCCTGCCTCAAAATAAAAAAAAAGCTGGTGGGGATGTAGCCAGTGAGAAGGGCCGGGTTCAATCCCCGGTACTAGAAAATGAGTTAATTAATTAGAACATGGTCAGGGTCCAGCGCAGCCGGGGTGCCGCTGCATTGCCACTTGTGCTTCTCACTCACCGTCAGTGAAGAGAGGCTCGGGCAGCTTTCTGAAGAAGGACTTGAGCAGGCTGCTGATGACATTGAGGTCTTGCCAGCGCTGGGGAGGGAGGAACATTATCAGGCCACGTCAGGTTCACCCCACACCTCCAGGCGCAGGACCAGCGAGGCCAGCTGGGTGCCTGTGCCCCTGCATCAGTCCAGAACACACACCCGCTCCAGCCCCTCCTGCTCCAGCCAACCCCATGGGCACCGACGCCTGCCCATCCCAGAAAGCACCAGGGGCCTTCTTTGGGCCAGACCACACAAGGGGCAGAAGTAAGCAAGAGCCACCAGGCTCAGCTCCTATCTCATGTACACTCTGTCCCATGAAGCGGCTCCTCAGACATCCCTCGGCTTCCAAGGAGTGGGCATCCGTGCACAGCAGGCACGTGCCTGGCTTCTCTCTGCCTCAGGCACTTTGTACTTGCCATTCCTCCTCCAGAACTGCCCTCTCTTGTTCTTCACCTAACCAGCTCCTCACTGTGCGGCTGCCACCACCAGAGCAGCCACTGTCCCCACCACTCTGTCCTCTGCAGCACAGCCTGGACTTTGCTTCTTTCTTGGTGTGCACCCCGAGTTGTTATCATTTCGTGCTTTTGTTTCCTTGTTCCCGCCTGTCTCCCGTGGGATATTTGTCTCTGAGTGGCCGTATTCCTCACTACACTCCTGTCACCTTGCGGGACAAGTAAGCCTGTCACTTACGTGGGCTAACTGCAGGTGGGGAGTGTTTTGTTCCCAGAGGACATTTGGCCATGGCAGCAGCCACTTTGGTTTCCACAAGTGGGGGCTGACGCGTCCCGTGGCTACAGGCCAGGAGGGGTGCTAATCTTCCTTAAATGCAACCCCTTACCAACACATAGTTATTCTGCTCCAAATGCCACTTGTTCCAAGGAGAAACTGTCTAAACGAACGGTTGTCAAGCAGAATAATAAACAGCTGGGCCATTGCCCCTTCTGTCCACAAGGGGTCGCCACAGCCCCGCACGTTGGCGAAGTCCTGCCCAGGGAGCGACGAATATCCAACACCCTCAACCGACGCGCAGACACGCTCCCCATAACGGATCCACAGCTTAACGCCAGACAATCCCCAAAACAATGCGTGCGCCACAGGCTCAGTGTGCTACTGATGGCCACACAGCACCAGCAAATGACGTCTATGATCAAGTGATATACCTCGTGGAGCTAGCACGCCCCACCGCTGGCCAGGCCTGGGCAGCCACCTTCCAGCTCTGGTGGCTTGTCTCCGCACTCGCTGCACCGCAGCCCCTGCCCAGAGGGGCTCTGCCCACATGCTCCATTCACTGGCCTGCCCCGAGGCACGGGCACCTCTCACCTCTCTGCACTGAACCTGAAACTGGCCAATTTATGTCTGTCCCTCTGCCCCAGCATGACCCATTTTCTGGCCCACTCTCAATCTGGGACCTGATGCTAACGTAACCCCAAGTAGGCAATATTCCATCTCCCCAAATCCAGCCGGGCTCCTATCTGATGCATGCCCCCTTCACACCCTCCTTAGAGCAGCCACACTCCTCATGGCTACAGGAACATCATCCAGGCTTCCAGCTCCAACTCTGTCCACCTGCCCTCCCCTCTCATGCGGCCACCCCAGAGCTGCCCCTTCCTCCCTGCCTGGGATCCCCCAGGCCTCCAGATCTCTGGGCTTTCACACCTCGGGAGCGCCTTCCAAAACCCCTTCTCCAGGCCTTTCACATCAACAGACAGCAAGCATAGCGGAATGAAGCATGCCTCTCGTGCAGATGCCACTCTGACTTACACCTCTCAGCTTAGGAACCACCAGCAGCTCCCAGTAGTCCACTGGGTCAGGGCTGCAGGCTTCGGGAAGCCATCCCTAGCCTTAGGTACCCGGGCCTCACCCTCCCTGCCTCCCAGCAAAATGTGGGTCTGGCCTGAGGGCATGGCTCGGCAGTTAAAGTGCTTGCCTCAGAAGCGCAAGGCCTTGGGTTTGATTTCCCAGTACCGCATAACCTGGGTATAGTGGCACATGCCTGTAATTGTAGCACTTGGGAGGCTGAGGCAAGAGAACTGCCAAGAATTCAAATCCAGCTTGAGCTACATAGTGAGTTCAGGACTAGCTTGGACTATAGAGATCCTGTCACAAACAAACAAACACCAAAAGATGGGTTTACTCTGTCCAACATCACATTTTTTTCCTGGGATTTGACAATGCCATCATCCTTGGCTGGGAATGCCCTCCTAGGCCTCCTCCAAAGACCCGCCCCTGGAGCTGTACCCTCCAGCAGTGTCTCTTTCTAGGTCCTCAATTTTGCCGACAGCCGTACCAGCCTGAGCACACCCGATCTTGTCTAGGTCCTCAATTTCACATCACTTTTTCTTGTGGGGGAGGGGAGCAAGCCATGAATTCATACCTACTGTCTTTTTTCCCAAGGACAGGAAGACTTTTATGTGTCGCAAGAGGTTTCATGGTGTGTGACTCATACAACTTCACTGCCCAGATTCATGATTTTCTAGAAAATCTCTCATCACACATCTTTTGCCAAATAAAACCATGCATGAAGTCCAAGATTGTCAGGCACAGTGGCACCTGCAATTCCAGCACTCTAGGAGGCTGAGGCAGGAAGATCACAAGTTCAAGTACAGCCTGCACAACTTAGCAACTTAGCAAGCCCCTGAGTCTCATAATAAAAAATTTCAGAAAGAGCTGGTGGTATAGTTCAGTTCAAAGGCCCCGGGTTCAATCTGTAGTACTGATAAAACAGCAACCAAGACGATGGGCAGAGCACAACAGGGTAGCTCTAGTTCCAGCAAGGACAGGGGGACCTGAGCTATCCTTGGTTTCCCATAATCCATCTGGGAACCCTAGGGCTCTCTCTGGAGAGCCCTGCTTGAGAATTGCTAGCCCTGCTTCTTACTTTTTTTTTTTTTAAACCAATACTGAGGATTGAACCCAGGGCCTTCTACACATTAACAGTGAGCTACATCCTCAGCTTTTTCATTCTCTTTTTTCTGAGACAGAGTCTTGCTCTGCAGGTCAAGCTGGTCCTGAACTCACTATGTAGCCTGGCCTCAAACTCATGGCAATCCTCCTGCCTCAGCTGGAACTAGAGGTATGCACCATATGCCCACTTATGTGGTGGGGAATAGAACTAGGGCCTTGTACTTGCTGGCCAAAGCTCTAACTGCTATGCTATTCCTTCATTCATTTTTTAAAATTTCGAGATAGAGTCTCATTAAGTTGCCCAGGCTGGTTCAAACTTACAATCCTCCTGCTTCAGCTTCCCAAGTAGCAGGGATTACAGGTGTGTGCCACTATGCCCAGCCATAAACCTTCAGGTGTGACTGTCAGCTCCCTCCCTGGGCTAGCCTCAGCCTCTTCTCTTCAAAGGCTGCAGTCCCCCACTAGCTGTCTATTCTAGAAAACACCATGAATTCCCCTTCCTCTGAGCTTAGGACCTGCAAACCACCATCTACAGCACAGTTGCAAAAGGGCTACGGACACTTCGCTAGTATGCGTGAACTCCTGGGTTTTATCCCCAGTACTGAAAAAATAAATAAATAAAAAGATCGCAAAGAAGAAAAAGGCACTGAACAAAGCTAATCAAAGCCTGAAATAGTTACTAGCTGACCTTCTACCCAGAATTCCTGGCAAACGTCAGAGCCCGCACTATTGCCAAGATGTCTGTCTGGAACACCCACACCTGGCTTCCACTGGCTTGTACTGAACTCTGCTCATGCTAAAGGCTGGGTCAAAACTGCCATCCCTGACCTCGGTCTCAGTCCCCCTAGGTCAGGACTGAAGTTCTGTGTGGCTTCAGACCTGGGGCAATGGCCACCCAGTGCTGCCTTCACGGGAAGGTCCCCTCCTGCCACCCCAGCACTCTGACCCAATGCTGGGTGCATGGCAGCACGCAAGGCACACAACCCAAGAGACCAGCGGTGCCTTTCCCACCGGGCCCCACCCACAGACCCCCGCCACACCCACCTCATCCTGCAGGTTGATGTCACTGGGCCCACGGTTGAGCTGCTCCTGTAAGCTGGATACCACTGCATTGTTTCCAGGCACCCGGTAAATACCTGTGGACTCCAGCCCCCGGGCTTCCACAATGCGGCAGCAGGCAGCCACGATCAGGGGGACGTGCTGGGGACAGCCAGGCAGAGGTGTTAAGGCACATATGACCAGAGGAGGTGGAGAGACTATGGTGCGGTAGCACAACGCCCAGGGCTGAGGCCTGGAACCTCATGGGGGACAGAGTCCACTGCTGCCTCCAGTCCAGGCACCAGGAATGATTCCAGTGTCTTGCCATGGACTGAGAGAGTGCAGTCGGGGCCCCAGCTCTGCCACACCCTCTCTGGATGGGGGTGTGGGCAGGTTTCCCTCCAGGGCTGCTCCCCAGCTGTGTCTGGATGAGGCATGGGGCTGGCCATATGTTGTACCCTATGGGCTCTGGCCTCTGTGCCTCAGTCCCCCATCCCCCAGAGGATGGCAAGGGCCCACCTGGTTCTCTGTGGCTGGCTGGCACTCCTCCAGACGGATCCCAAATGCCCTTGGGGCAGCCTTCTTGTTCTTCTTAATGATATTGATGCCCCAGGGAGTTTTGGGGGCAGAAGTGTTGTCATCTGGAGGAAGGGAGGCAGGTGGTCAGGGGGGTCTGGGGGAGGCCAGGTATGCCGTATGCACTCACTGCCATATCCACACCTTGGGACATATGGGGACACCATCAGAAAGGCAGCCAAGGCACAGAGCAGGGAGAGAAATCATATCCCAGCAGAGAAAGTGCCCTCCCACAGGAAGGGGCTCAGCAGTCAAGCAAGGACTGTTCTGAGGCCTCAGGGACCAAGATGTGAGGTAAGGGCACCAACCGCAGATTCCATCATGGCCAAAGGAAGAAGTTCCTAAGACCCAAAGTGTGTAAAGATGGCTAAGGCTGCCTCTAGAGAGTGAGCCCTGGGGACACGGGCGGAGACCAGAGCGCCCCCTGGAGGGATCTCATGGAGAAGAACTGGGCTCCAGGCTCCTCTGCCCTGAGACCCTATGAGCACTCAAAGGCATACACACAGGTAATCACACATACGTGCAGGCCTACAGCTTAACCCATGCCCTCCCTTCTCTGTGCATACCACAGGCCTCTGAGGCTCCGGTCCCATAACATACACATCTACCGCCCATCACAGCAGCCACTTCCTACCCTTGCTCCCTGCTGGCTGGTCCTGAGTCCTGAGGCCACGTGCTGCACTCTGCTTGAGGAACTCAGACTTGAGACCCCCAAGGCCCCGAGAGACTTTTGGGGAGGAATCGGCTTTGGACCCAGAGCTATGGCTGTGAAGGAAAAGTGAAGAACAGGTGTTTTTATGTGACGGAGCCCAGCACACCCCCCTCCTGGCCTTTTGCCCTCAGGACCTCCTTTGCATCCTGAGGCAATTCCTCCACTGCTGCTTGGGGACTAGAAGCCCCTGATGTTCCGTCTCTGGCCTGAGAACCGGCCTGGAGGGTGACCTCTGTCCACAGCCTCCCCTCCACGGCCACCCCATCCCCGCCATGGCAGGGACTGCTCCCTGAGCTGGGCCTCACCTCACTTTGCGGTAATCATTAAGCTTCTTGCTGATCAGAGCTTGGTTGGCACAGCCGGGGTCCTGGAGCAGGACAGAAGGAGACAGTAGCCATATCAGTGCCCTTGGCCTATCAGTCCCAGGACTCATCCCTGGCCCCTGCCTTGGCCTCACGACTCCTCTCTTCCCTCTACAGGTAGAGAGAACAGACTCTGGAGCGAAAGAAGCCAGGACTGGATTCTTGGGCATTCCTCACCAGCTGTGTGACCTTGGGTAAGCAACTTAACACCTCTGAGCCTCAATCATCTCAAGCAATAAGCATGGGGAGACAACAAGGCACTCTTAGGCTAGGGTGCAAAACTGTGCACACTGTGAGCAATCACTACAGTCCCAGAAGACACGGAAGGATGCTGCAGAATGAAGCTAACTTAGGACCTCTCTGTAGGGGACAGCCCATCTGGGCCTCCAGAGCAGGGAGTCCAGGCTCCAGTACTTCCCTCCCTGCAGCAAGGAAAGATGCTCTCCTGAGGAAGGCAGGGCCTCGCCACTGAGAGAACACCCTCCGCACAATGTGCCGTGGTCCCGGGCTGTGCAGCTGTCTCTCTCTCCCATGGCCAGGGCAGGCCCACATGGACCAAGCCTAGATACCACTGACCTCTACACGGACTAGTCTGAAGACTGGGACCTGCCTAAGCTGTACAGGTGTGACAGGGCACCTCTGTGCGGGTGCCTGACTGAGGGGGCACGGTGTGGGAGGTTGGCCACAGCCACCAAGACGGGATGCTGTTTGTTTGAACTCTCCCCAGATCCTGCCAAAGCACTGGGCTCCACTCCTGCCCACCTGCTGCCAAAGGCCAAGCCCCCGAGCCTGCTCCCAAGGTCAATGTGTGCATGCCCCTGCAGACAAGCCAGGCCTCGTTCCGCAACGCACGCCTGTCTCCTGCACGCATGGCTGGGAGCTTGACCTCCCTGTGCCACAGCCTGCCCAAGGCGGCCCCTACAATAATGGTAATTACTGTCATTACTGTGGTTATTACTGTTCCTGCCAATCACTGAACTCTGAGAACACCAGGTGCTCTGGGAACCATTGCTGGTACCCTTTTCCTTGCACCAGAACCTAAGTGGACACGTGGCAAGGTGGATTCTTACTAGCCTTATTTCCTAAGCGGCTCAGAGGGGTCACCTGAGGTCACGACAGCTGTGGCGAGGCAGCCCCACCCTGCCCTGCAGCCTGGCTGGGCACCGGGCCTCACCTCGCCCTCGGCCCTGCTGTTCTCCCGGATCGCTCTGATCCAGCCCAGCATGTCATCCCGGTCCTCAGCCTGAAAGAGATATTCACAGAAGTCAGCGGTGGTCAGCCGGAACACGTGCCTCCTCTTGGTCTCGCTGTAGGAGATGTCCACCAGGCAGGAGCCGATGCAGACGGGCGCCGCCTCGTCCTCACCTGCGCCGGCCGCCGCAGCCCCCGCCGCCGCCGGCCCGGGCTCCCGCCGCTCCTTGCTCAGGGAGAGCGAGCGCGCCCGCAGCGCGGCGTATACCCGCTTCCACTGGCGCAGGCCGCTGCCCGCTTTCTGCAGGGAGACACGGGGCGGAGAGAGAGGGCAGCGGTGAGAGCCAGCCTGCCCCAGCCCGAGTTGTAGGGGCCAGAAGCAGCGGACTGTGGACAGCACCTGCTGCGCTGGGCGCCCACTCCGCCCTGCAAGCGCTGCAGCCTCCTGCCCACCACCTGCCAACTCTCAGTCCCTCTTGCCCAGGCACACCCACCCACTTCACTCAACCCCAGGCGCCCCAATCTCGCCCACTTTAAACGCCAGTCTCCCCACCGGGGGCCAGCGGAGGTTCTGCGAAAGCATGAGGGCCCCTAACCAGTGTGACCTTTGTCATGAACACCACTCTGGGTAAGCCGCTCCTGGCCCATCAGCCACTGTCCCGTGCCACCCTTCAGAGGCACTGGCTGGAGCTGCCTGTGCTCCTGCGGAGCCGCTCTCCCTATGCCATCACCTCTCACTCGAGTCCACTCAGTGTTCCCTGCCTAGAAGCTGTTCTCAGAGTCACCTGGGAGCAGTGAGGCCACAGCCAGCGGCCATCTCCTGCTCTTGTCTTAACCTGTCACGGGCATCTCACACAGCCATCCCTGCCTTCCTTTTTTTTTTTTTTTTTTGACAGGGTATCACTCTGTAGTCTAGGCTCATCTCAAACTCGTGGCAATCCTCCTGCCTCAGCCTCCCAAGTGCTGGGATTACAGGTATGCACCCCCACAATCAGCCTAATTTTTTTGTATGGTGTTGGGGAATTGAACCCAGGGCCTTGCTCATGCTACACAAGGGCTTTAACCACTGAGCCACGTTCCCAACTCTGCTTCTTTTTCAAGGTCTCTCTGGGCATCTGCGAGCCCACGTTCCCTGGTTCCCCCAGACTCCGCTGGCTCCCTCTGAGGCTCTCCATTGCCTTCTCCCATCATCCACCTATAGTACTCAACCAAGGGGCGGCAGCTCCCCAGGGATATCTGTCTGGAGACCCTGGGGATGCGGGCTGCCACAGCACCTGGCAGGGGTGGCCAAGCACGCTGCCAAACATTCTGCTGTGCAGTCAGCCCACCATACAATGCGACTGCGGGCCCAAACATTGGCAGAGTGGAGGTGAGGAGGCCTGCCCTAAGGATAAGGTACCATCTAAGCCCACGGCTTTACAGCTGGTCCCTCTGCGGGTGGCGATTCCCAAATGCACTGCGCTGGCCTGCTGTCTACCGCAGCCCCGTCCTGAACCCGCTTGCTCAGGGCCTCCCCCTCTGAAAGGCCCTCCATCCGCCATTGGCTCACCACAGGGCGCAGAATTCCCACCCTCAAACCTGCTCTCCAGCCACACCCTCGTCTTTTCTAGTTCAGTCCACCCAGTTGCCCAGGAACCCGGGAGTCGCCCTGACTCCTCCCTTCTCACCCTTGACATCCCCCTCAGGAGGAAGTCGCAACTGCTCTTTCAGAGTACCACCAGCCTTGGACACTACCCAGTCCAGGTCCTCAGCATGCCTTGCCCCAGCCCACTGGCCCTGGCAGCCCACTCTCCAGCAGCCATTACACACTACTGTGTCCAAAGGCGAGGTTAGCATGGAGTTTCTGCCTCACACAGCACCCTCTCCTGGATGCCCTGGTGCTCGGGCCAAAGCAGAGGGCCTCCGTGGTCTGTCCCACCTCTCTCCTAACTCACCTTCTCCCTCTTCCTGCTCTGTCAAGCCACAGGGCCTTTGTCAGAGCCAACCACACCTTCCCTTTCCCAGGACCTTGGCAGTGGCTCTTTCTGCACCCCGGGTTCTTTCTTTCATTTTTAAAATTTTTCTTAAATAGTTCTTGAGATTAAACCACTCAGCTTCATCCCCAGGCCCCTTCTCGTGGCTCCTTAGATGGCTGATGGCTGCCTTCTTCTCTCGCTTCAGTTCTGAGTGTCACAGTCACCTACACCATCTCTTTGGTGTGGCTTTTCCGACCATGTTTTCCCTATAGGCAGCCTGCCCATCCCCAACCCCAACCACACTGCCCCAGTCACATCCCCTAAGCACCTACTGCAATCTCAGGTCATCCTGGTTTTTTCTCCAGTAAGGAGCAAGTTTCTGGGGCAGGGAGCTTGCCTGTCCTCTTCCCTTCAGAGCTCAGGTCCCTAAGTCTGGAGCCTGGCACAAGGCAAGTGCTCTGCAGTGTTTACTGAGTAACCCCATTAACGATCACTGGCACACCCTGAAAGGCAGGGGCTCCATCTCCAGTCAGACCGGGGCACGAGACTCCTTCTAAGCTGGTGCCACACTGCAAGCCCCGCCCACTCGCACAGACAGCATTGCTGAGCCAGTACAGGGACGTGCAGAGCAGAGGTGGCAATCCTAACAACAACATTATTAGAATGCTCCTCCAGGGAAGCTGGGAGTGGTGAACACACCTATAATCTCAGTTACTCAGAGGCTGAGACCCAAGGGTCTCAAGTTCAAAGCCAGAGCTACTTGGCAGATCCTGTCTCAAAAAAAAAAAAAAAAAAAAAAGATTCCTCTTTAGAAGATTGAGCGTTAGAGTAAGGGGGCACACAGGCTCCCCACTGAGACGAAACAAGCTGGAGGACCTTGCACAGGTCAGCCCCTCTCAGCTGCCATCAGTGTTCCCCGCTAGTAAAATGAGAGTTAAACAGCAAATCTCCACAACACCCATCTCTGCGGCAGCTGCAGGGTTGTGTCCCATGCATCCTCCCCACCCATGACCTGACAGCCAGTGGACTCTGAAGGAGGTTGTGGGTGGAGAGAGTCAGAACTGCTGGAACAGATGACACCAGGCCAGCACACAGGACCCTGGACAGACCAAGATTCTGAAGCTGATGAGAACCCTTCCTCTAAGTCCTAACCTTGAACAGAAGGGACAGCTGGCTTTGACCAGCAGGAGAGCGCCCACCCATCATTCTCCAGAACAAGTCAGCCAGTTCCAGAGTCAGTAAAAGCTGAAGCAGGGTTGCCACAAGCTACCCAAGGCTGGGGGACAGACTACCTGGGAGGAGGAGCCAGACACCCCCAGCAGAACCCCCCAGGTGGCTCAAATGCTAGACCGAAGGCCCAGTCTACTACGCATGGTGCCTCCTGCTTGACGACCACAGCTGTCCCTCCCACTCCTCCTCCTTGGTCACCCGTTCAGGTTTTAACTATCTTTTTATTCTTTGTAATACTGGTAATTGAACCCACGATGTCACAAGTACCAGGTAAGCATTCTGCCACTATACTATACTCCTAGCCCTTTTTATTTTATTTCATTTTGAAACAGGATCCAAGTTACCTAGACGGGCCTTGGATTTAGGATCCCTTGCCTAGCATGTGTGAGGCCCTGGGTTCAATTCCTAATATCATCAAGACAAAAACAAACAAACAAACAATAATTACAAAAAACCCTTAGGATTCCATGCCTCGGCTTTCCAAGTAGCTGGGATAACAGGGATGTGCTGTATCTGGATTTGACTTTTTTTTTTTTTTTTGAGACAGGATCATGCCATGTAGCCAATTAGCCAGGCTGGTCCTGAACTTAGTATGTACCCTAGGCTGGCCTTGGATGCATGGTAATGGCAATCTTCCTGCCTCAGCCTCCCGAGTGCTGGGATTATAGGAAATAGGAATGCCCCACCAGGCTCAGCTTATACGGTGCTGGGGAATCAACTTCCAGGCTGTGTACCTGCTAGGAATGCTGTGCCATTCCTCCAGCCCCATGACTGGCTTTCTGTTTGTTTGTTCTGGTACCAGGGACTGAACCCAGGGCTTTCATACTGAACCATAATCTTAATGTAGTTTTGATTTTGAGACAGGGCCTTGCTAAGTTGCTAAACTGAAGCTAGGCTCAAATTTGTGATCATCCTGTCTCAGCCTCCCAGAGTACTAGAATTACAGATTTAGGCCACCACACTCAGCTTGACTATCACCTTGCTGTCCTATTTTGGCTCCGTTGCTTCCCTCAACCTCTTCCTCTCAAGGCTCAGCCAGCTGAGTCCCTTGCCTTCTCCTTCCTCTCACTCCAGGGCTGTAGGAACCCACGCGCTCCAATGGACACAGGCCCTCCCCAGGCAGGCCTCCCTGAGTGTCACAGCCTCAAAGCCTTCGTGCCCAAGACATCTCTGCCTTCACAGGCTCCCAGTGGCCTCCCTGGCTTCCATCTCCTCTAAAGCCCAAGCCAGGAGTCCAGGAACAGTGGTGCCTCCCCCTCCTTCCTTGACACCTCCAGGACATCAACAAATGCAGCCCACCCTTCCCTTACAACCTCTCCCCAGTGGCCTTCTTCAGTCTCCTCTCCTTGGGGCTGGAGGCATTGTGCAGCGGTTACAGCACATGCCTAGCAAGTACAAGGCTCTGGGCTCAATTCTCCAGCATCATATAATATCTGGGTGTGGTGGCTCACACCAGTAATCCCAGCACTTTGGAGGTTGAGGCAGGAGGATTGCCATGTGTTTGAGGCCAGCCTGAGCTACATTGTGAGTTCAAGACCATTTTGGACTACCGAGCAAGAACCTGTCTCAAAAAAAGAAAAAAAAAAAATCAAGCCAAACCAAAACCAAGACAAAAAAGTCTCTTCCCTTAAGCCTCACAATGGGACCCTTATGAGGGTCCCCCTTGCTCACCTGGACAAAAGCAATGACACTGTGTCCTCTGGCCACAGAAACAACTCTGCCTGTTGCATAACATACCTCCCCAACCTAGACAGGTGACTGGCCCCATATGGTCCCGCAGTCGCACAACTCTCCACTGTGTCTTCCACTTCTTGCCCGGGGCACTACAGGCATGCTGGCTGCCAGCATGCCTCTCCAGGCTCCCGCAGGCTATCCTCTCCCTCACTCACTTCCTGCTGTGTGGATTGCTATGCCCCTTTCAGACACCTTTCCCCACTGCCACCCCTAATCCTGACGCGCCGGGCCTCCACCATGACAGTCAGTGCACTTGTACCTAATGTCATCGCACACTTTCTCTGCAGTCACTGGCCCGGAAGGGCAACACTCAGCTGGTTTCTCACTTTAAATCCCTAGAACTTCCCAAAAACTGCTAAACAGGGCCCTCACACGGAGCCATCAGGCCAGACCTAACTAGACTCTCCTCACAGTGGCCTTTGGAGGTCCCTGTCTAACAGGTCAGAAAAGAGAAATTAAGGGAGTACCCAAAGCCCTATGCTTGATAACATGGTTGGGCAGGAACTTAGGAGTCTCCATCAAAGACCATGTCCTGGGCTGCAGGAATAGCACACCAGTTAAAGCACTTGCCTAGCAAGCTCAAGGCCCTGAGTTCAATTCCTGAGCACCACATAAACCAGGTATGGTAGTGCATGCCTACAATCCCAGCACTCAGGAGGCTGATGCTAGAGGGCTGCCATGAGTTTAGGGCCAGCCTGGGCTACAGAGTGAGTTTAGGACCAGCCTCTGGACTAAGAGCAAGATTCTGTCTCAAAAAAGAAAAAGACAAAGATCATGTCCTTTTCAGGGCAGGTGTCCACCCAGGGGCAGGATGGAAAATTTAAATGTAGTCAGTCTTCCACACCCACCAGTTCTACATGCACTAATCCAGATGAGTCACAGATCAAAACCATTTGAGAGGGAGCTGGAGGAATAACCCAGTGGTTAAAGCCTAGAAGCACAAGGCCCTGGGTTCCATACCCCAGCCCCACATAAGCCAGATATAATGGCACATGCCTGCAATCCCAGCACCCAGGAGGCTGAGATAGGAGGATTGCTGTGTCTTTGAGGCCAGCCTGGGCTACCTAATGAGCTCAGGACCAGCCGGTACTACAGAGTAAAACCCTGTTTCAAAAAAAAGAGAAAGAGAGAGAAGTCAAACCTGTACTGAATATACAGACTTTTTCTTGTCATTATTCTGTAAACAACATAGTATAATAACTATGTTCACAGCATTTACACTGTATTAGGCATTGTAAGTCACTAATGATGACTGAAAGTATAAGGCAGGATGTGTGTAGGGTGTGTGTAAATACTACTCCATTTTCTGAAAGGACTGGAGCTGGGTGTGGTGACATGTGCCAGTAATCCCAGCACTGAGGAGGTGGAAGCATCGCAAGCTGAAGTCTAACTTGGGAAATTTAGTGACACAGGGAGACACTGTCTCAAAAAACAGAAAATACACAAAGGGCCCAGGATGTAGCTCAAGGTGAAGGCCCTGGGTGCTATTCCCAATGCAAAAAAACCCCAAACAAACAAACAACAACAACAACAACAACAACAAAAATGGGGTGGGGGGGACACTTGAGTATTTTTGGATTCTGGCATCTACATGGTGGAGATCAGTGGCTAGCACGGATCCCCACAATACCAAGGGATATCTGTGATGGCAGGAAGGCCAAGGAACAGCAGGTCCCACTGCCAGGCACTGGATACACCCCTGGGTTTAGACCATCTCTTTTAATCTGCAGTCACAGGCTAGGAGCAGGAATCACTGTTGGCTCCACTTGCAGATGAGAACACTGAGTCACAAGCCTCACAGCAAAGCCTGGTGCCTCTGAGAGTCAACTCAGGTTCACCCTAACTCCTGTCAGCTTTGTGTGGGCAGCCTGGGGGACAGTAGAGGGCTGCAACCTCTCCACTCTTTCTCAGCTAGGGCACCACTTGGGACCTGAGGACCAAGCCCCAGGGACCAGAGGCCCCACCTTCCCTTGGAAGTCCCTCTGGTCGCTGGTCCTGCATCTCCTTCCTTCCCCCAACCCTCAAGACCCGGAGCCATGGGCTTTTGGTTCTCATCTGCATCTCTGTGATGGCTGCTATCTGGTCTTCTTTTCCTTCCCCTTTATTATTATTATTATATTATTATTATTATTTGGGTAGAGCTGGAAATGGAACCCAGGGCTTTCGGACTATCCTACATCCCCAGACCATTTTTGGCTTTGATTTTATTTTATTTTTTTTGAGACAGGATCTTGCCCTGTATTCCAGGCTGGTCTTAAACTCTATGTAGCCCTGGCTGGCCTTGGGCTCATGGCAAGGCTCTCATTCTAGCTGCCCAAGTGCCAGAACTATATATATGTGTGTGTGTGTGTGTGTGTGTGTGTGTGTGTGTGTGTGTGTGTGTGTGCCACCACACCTAGCTTATGTGGTGTTGGGGAATTTAACTCTGGGCCTCACACTTGCTAGGCAAGCACTTGCTGTGCCATTTCTCCAGCCCTTGGTTTTGGTTTTGAGACAGGGTCAAGCTATGTTGCTGAATTGTTCAGGCTGCGTTTCAATGTAGGGTCCTCCTGCCTCCCAAAGTGCTGGGATCACAGGCCTGTGTGCAGGGAGCCTGGCTCCATCTGGTGTCTGCCTCCAGGGTGACCCCTCTCTAATTGCCTCAAAAAGCCAGGGTTAACTGGATGTAACTCTCTCCCGAAAGAACACCAAGGGGTTCAGTCTCCCTCAGGGTAAAGACTGAGTGCTCTGTAGGGCCCTAGAAGGTCAGCCAGCCTCTGCTTCCCTCTTTGACCTCAGATCTCTCAGGAGGATCACCCTGGCCTTGCTCTCTGGAGATCTGCCAACTAAGAACTACTGTGGGATAGTTTTGTTAGGATTCCAAACACCATGTGCCCAGATCCATTCCGCAGCACAGATCACCTCGTTAACCGCCCCTCCATTCGTGAGCCTTTACGCCCCTCCCCAAGCCCCACCTGAAGTCCTTCCTTAGCGCCTCACCTCTCCAGCCCTCGTGCCATGGCCTAAGCTGGCTCCAGGGGCCAGGGCAGGTGTAGGAGGAGCTGGGGAGTTGCAGCAGGGCCAGCCGCCAGGCACTCCCACCTGTTTTTCTACCCACCTTACCTTCCCCTTCTTGGTGAGGATCTGCTTATAATACAACCATCCTTCTCTCCTGATGTCACTGAAGGTTGAGTCTGAGAGGTCAGAGGTTGAATGTCGCTTAGAAGGAGCGTCAGCATCTTCAGAGGTGCCCCAGCTGTCCAAAGACTGTGGGGAGACCACAGAGGGCAATTTAGGGTGGCTCCCATAGCACCAGCATCTCAGGAGTCCCACGGCCTACTTACAGCCACACAGGCCTGATCTGTGTCTGTGCTATACTCCAAAGCACTGTGTGACTGCACGAGCCTTGCTTGCCCTCTCTGAACCATCTACAGGGGTCATCAGACGCAGTGGAGGAAGCTGGAAAGGAGGAAAGGCTACGATCTGCCAGCGGACCACGTGCCGCCCCACGCTAGAAAAGCCAATCTGGAGCCTCCTTAAACTTTATAGTCTTAAGGGAATTAAGGAAACGGAGGAAGAGAATCTGTCAACAAGGAGTTAGGTAAACGGGAAGTGGGAACATCAACAAGACTGCATGAGCAGAGCAGGTAGTGGGAGCAGGTGGAGCTAAACAGAGGAAGCAGCAGTGTCAACAGGCTCCAGCAGCAGAGAGCTACTATGTAAGCTGAGGAAGTGACAGACAGCCGTCCAGCCGTCCCAGGAAGGTGTTAAACTAACCGAAGATGAAGACGGGAGGGCTTGAAGCAAAGATGGATTTTCTAGTCCATAAGTAAACAGAAAGGCTGCAAGCTGGGCGTGGTGGCTTTCAGGCCTCTAATCCCAGCACTCGGGAGGCTGACGCAGGAGGACCAAAAATTCCAGCCCAACCGGGGATAATTTAGCAAGGCCCTGTCTCCAAAAAAAAAAAAAAAAAAAAAGGGGTGGAGGAATGGCACAGTGGTTAAAACACTTTCCCTTCCAAGCTCAAAGGCCCCGAGTTTGATTCCCCAGCATCACATAAAGCCAGGCATACTGGTGCATGCCTACAATCCCAGCACCTGGAAGGCTGAGGCAGGAGGACTGCTGTGAGTCCAAGGCCAGCCTGGGCTACACAGTGAGTTCAGGACCAGCCTGGGCTACAGAGCGAGACTGTGTGACAACAAAGAAAAAGAAAAAAAAGAAAGGAAAAAGAAAAAGAAAAGCTGGGATATAGCTTCGTGCAAAGGTCCAGGATTCAACCTTCACCAGAGAGATGCGGGGTTGGGGTGAGGCTCAATCGTACAGTGCTTGCCCTGCATTCGCCCCAGCACCACAGGTAAAGGGGGACATTGCCACAGCAGACCAGGTCCTTCCTGCTCCCCGGTCCTGAGGCTGGAAACCCTGCTTCTCCATCAACATCACCCCAAGTGCCTCTCCCTTCCTGTGTGCCTCATCACCCAAAGCCACCATATGAACATGGGCAGCAACTCCCCAGACAGATACAGTGGTGGGGACTCAGGGATGCAGCACCCTGCAGCAGACGATACAGATGAGAGTCCTGCCGGAGGAGCACGAGCTCTAGCCAGGAGCGGGACAGGAAGACAGGGAAGGGAGACGTGAAATGTCACTGCGGAGGTTGAAATTTCACAGCAGGCCTTCAAAATCCCAAAGAAAGTGAGTCATGTGGCAAGGTGGGGGGAGGGCAGCAGCCCTGGGAGTGGGGGACAAACGCTCAGCCCAAGCGGGGAGAAGCCAGAAGCCACACTGGCTCACTTCGGTCATAGGAGTCACGGGCCTTGAACTCGCATCAAGGCTGCACTCCGGGCATCCCTGACACCCTCTTGCACACAGACATGCACTTGCCACTCACCCCATCTGTGAAGAAGCTCCGGAGCATCCGCAGGCTGGGTACCCGATTTGGCAGGCGCCTGTTGGGCAAGAACTGAAGGTGAGGGTGGAGTAGCTGGGGGTAGCTCAGCCAGGATCTCCCTCTCCTCTCTCTCATTTTTACCCTTTGAGACAGGGTCTCGCTCTGTAGCCCAGGCTGGACCTGAACTCACTATGGAGCCCAGGCTGTCCCTGAAATCACAGCAATCCTGCCTCAGCCTCCCCAGTGCTAGAATTACACGCATGAGCCACCATGCCCAGCTTACGCGGTGCTGCGGAATCTACCCCAGGGCCTTGCTCATTAGACAAGCACTCTAACTGCTGAGCTATGTACCCAACCCAAAGGACCTTGCTCCTGTCACCCACCACACCCCAAGGCCTATCCTGGGGACAGGCCAGCCAAGATGGCTGAGGCCCTCATTCCACATGCAGAAAGGTCCTCACCGGAGCGTGCGGCCCTCGTCCCGGAAGGTGTTGAGCCCGTCGTCACAAGATTTGGAGCGCTCTGTGGTGACGGCCAGCAGGTAGGAGGAGCGGCGGCTAGCCTTGATGCTGCCTGCAAAGCCACCGCATGGGCCTCAGGGCCAGTGGGTGGCAGCGCTGGGCTTCCCGGGAACCCTCCCTTCTGGGAAGGGCCAGAAGCCAACTTCCCCCGTGGAGCCCCAGGAGCAGCCAAAGCCAGTGCAAGAGGTCCGATCTCAGGCTGCAGGCCCAGCGGCGACCCCTGGGGACCTGGCAGGGGTGGGAGGCGTGGGGAGCACTCACTACAGTCCTGTGAGTAATGGCGGCTGAGGGCAAAAGTGAAGGTCGGTGAGGACGGGCTGGTGCCCAGGACAGGGGCTGAATTCATGGCACTGGAGACCACTGCAGAGGCGGGGACGTGCTTGGCCTGGAGGTCAATGCTGGGGCTGGTGGGCTCATCTGCAGGTGGAAGAAGGGAGGTGTGATGGGGGAGGAAGGCTCCCTGGGTCTTGCCCATCCCTGAGTACCTCACCTCATGTCTCACAGCCCACCCCACAGGCTAGGCTCAAGCCCTCCAGAGCGCTGTTGGCAACACAGCCACTGCCAAGGTGACTGGCCCACCAGGCTGTGGCCAGGGAGCTCACCCCTCGGCAGAGGCCGAGTCTCCTCCTCACATCAAAGGCGCCCAGGACAGAGGCTGAGTTACCATAGCAGAGTGGGCTCCTAAGGACAGCCAATATTCCCCCACCAGAACAGGAGCTTCCTACGGGCAGGGACTGTGTCTGTCCCATCAGACTGTGAAGTTCTTGGAGGTAAGGATAATCCCTGCCCCCGAAATCAGCTGTGGGGGCCTCAAGAGCAGGGGCGACAACTCTTCCCTCAGACTCAGGGTCTCCGACAGCCACATGGCCTCTGCGGCCTTTCTAAAGCGGGAGCTGTGCCTCCTCAGCCCAAGGCTGCTGAATGTGTCTCAGCCTAACTCCAGGCCTTCCTGCCCTCACCCCTGAGGCTGGCCAGCTACAGCTACCATCCCTGGTCCCTGTTCCCAGTGTCATAAACTGACAGTCTGATCTTTCCCCTGAGCTCCTCAGCCTGGCCTGGACTAGCCTCTCTCTCACAGGTGCTACATGGGCTTCAACAAGCCCAAATTTTGTCCCACTCCTTCTGGCCTCCCCCTCATTCCCAGTGTGGGAGTGAGGCAGCACCTTCAGCCAGGCCAGAATCCGGGCTCATGCCAGCCTCTGCCCTCCTGCTTTTCTCTTATTCATCACCCCTGCCACAGGCAGCCTTAATGGTCCACTTTACCCTCAGGCTAAAGTCCAAAGCCTCAGCAACCAGGAGGGCCTTGGTGACAGCAAGACTCCTACCCCGCCCTCTTCAGGGTCTTTGCATAGTCTGGGCTCCCTCCCTGAACATTCTTCCCCAGACTAATGCCTCACCCTTCCAGACACAGCCAAAATGTCCTTTTCCAAAGATTCTCTCCATGCCTACCACACCCCCCCCCCCCATCTAGGCCACGCAGCCCTTTGGGTCCTAGAGCTCCCAGAACCGCGCCCATGCCACCGGCCTGTCCTGTCTGACAGTCTACCCCTCAGGAAAGCCTGCAGTCCAGCAGAGTGGCTAATAAAAATACTTGCTGTGGGGGCAGGGGGCGCATGGTGGATGGCCACGGTAAAAGATACAGAGGAAGGATGGAAGAAACAATGGGAAGGTGGATGGGAAAAAGAAAAGGATAAATGAACAAAAGGAGGGAAAGAAGAATGAATGAATGAATGAATGAATGAATGGATGGATGATGGATGGATGGACGATAAAGAGATGGAGGGAGGAAGGGGAAAGGTGATCAGAGACACAGTAAGAAAGGACAAAGAATAGGAGGGAGGATGGGGACAGAGAAAACACAAGATGATCCTATTTGACCCCAGCCTCAAGTCTTGTGCCTGGCAGTCAGGCAGGTGGGCACAACAAGCCACAGACAACCAGTCTCCCAAGATAGCCTCCTGAGCCTTCACTCACCAATGAACGGGATGGAGGCCAGAGAGTCTTCAGTGGTGGCCAAAGGGGCTACCTTCCTGCCTGCACGGTCCCCTCGCCCACTGGCCTCTGGCTCTGAGGATTCATCACCAAGTCCAAGGTTTATCTGTCTCGCAGGGGTCAGCTGGACCTTGCGGCCTGTTGGAGGCTTCTGCCTCAAGACCACCTCATCACGGCGATCCTCGGCAGGAGGCTCCAAGGCCCGGGTGCTGGGTTCTGGTCGCACAACTCTGGGTGGTTCCGAGGCCTCTGGTGGGAATGGTGTGGGGGTCTGGGCCAAGCTGAAGGTGGGTAGCCCCCCAAAAGGCGAGTCCCGGAAAGAGAGTGCGTGCAAGAGGCCAGTCCGTCGCTGGAAAGATGGGCTGTAGCTGCGGTAGCCAATGTACCCAATGTCATCCAGGCCCTGCAGGCCAGGTGCGGATGGGGCTTGGGGCCCTGGCAGGTCCCGGGAAGGGCAGGCCGAGGTGCGGGCAGGTGAACGCTGGGGAGCCCAGCCACAGCGCTCGAAGCGAGGTGATACCAGTGCTCCTGGCCCCAGGGCCTCAGCAGAGCGGGTGGCCCGGCTCAAGTAATCATCAGAGCGAGCTCGGTGCCAGCCCTCCTGGCCCAAATGGCTCAAGGCATCCTGGGAAGTGGAGCAGGGCCATGGGCGGTGGGCAGTCACATCTTCCAGCCGGTCCTGGGAGGCGCTACGGGCCCGAGGTGGCATGGCTGGGCACCGTCTCTCCCCCGCCCTGCGGGGTACCTGATTGGACAGCCACTGTGACAAGGCCTGCTGGCACTCCAGTCTGCTAGGGGGCACCCGGCTACCAGGCTCTGGGAAGGCACGGTGCGTCCGGGGCTCCGAGGGGAGATGGGGAAAGGCACCAGGGCTGGGGCGGGGCTGGCTCATCCCCAAGGAAGAGTTGTCCAGATGGGCACGGGTGGTGGATTGGACACGAGGCCCTGGGTCACTCCACGCAGCAGGACTCCGGGGGTCACTGGGCAGTGCTGAGATGGGCTCAGGCACCATGCTGGCCCAGGCAGACAGCCGGGCTGGTGGGGCATAGGTCTTTCGAGGGTAGCAGAGTGGGGGCGGCTCCGGAATGCTGCGAGCCTCTCCAGAATAGGGCTCGTTCCCCTTCAGATAGGCATCCTGGGAGTAGGCCTGTGCAGAGACAAAGAGCCAGGTGAGCAGGGCCGGAGGGGTCCCACAGGCAGGTGATGGCAGTCCTGAGAGGCCAAGTTCCCTTACAGGAAACGAGTAGGGAAAAACCAGACACAGGCACCCTGAGTGGGTAAGGGTGAGAAGGCATGCTTTAAGGAGGCCATGGGGAGGACAAAGATGTAGGAGGCCTTTGTGAGACACACACACACACACACACACACACACACACACACACACACACTCTCTCTCTCTCTCTCTCTCTCTCTCAAGAGAGAGCAGGCGTTTCTGTAAGTCTTGTGACAAGGACAGCCTGCAGCCACAAGCATTCCCACATCTGTTTCCGGGGTCCTCCCCCATCCCAGCCTCTGCTGCTTCCCTGCCACCTCCATCCACAGATGCCCACAGCCACTTGGGTGGAGCTGGAAAACTCCAATAGAGACCAGAGAAGGTGGCGGGCAGCAGAGAAGAAAGCCGACTGAGGGGTGTGTCCAGGGTGCGGTGGGCTGAGGGTGGGCTCCAGGATGAGGAGCTGGGACCTGGCTCCTGGGCCAAGAGGGTGACGAGGATCGTGCCCACATCCTGTCCTCTGAAGGCCGGCCTGGAGGAGGGGCCAGATGGGCCGAGGGGCCTTGGGCCTCCTTCTGCCACCCCTGGGCCTGGAATTTGGCGCTGGTTGCTGAGGCTGACGCTGCATTGCTGAGGAGTGACAGGGCCCATGACCAGGCCCAGCCAAAAAAGGAGGCGGCCCCCAGGGACAGCAGGCTTATGGCCCTGGCCAGCCCAGCCCTGGCTGACCAGCTAGAGGCCTGTCTCAGGGTGAAGTATCAAAGGGTGGGAGAGTGAACCCAGACACACACACCCTACCCATAGGAGACGCCGGAAGACACATATCATGAGACCCATACAGCGAGCACAATGAGACACACACACCAACACAACTGCCCCTCCAGTTCCAGGCACAAACATCATGTGACAAGGACAAACTAACCACACCCCCGCACACTCAGCCCCTCCAGGCCGGCACATGCAGGGACAGTGATACACATACCTCTCCCTCCTGCCATCCTGCCGGCTCCCGGGGCTCCCTGCATCACAGCGGCGGCAGCAGCATCCCGCCCACCCGCCCCACACCCCAGCCTGGCTAACGCCCCCAGGGCCGCGAGTGTCTGGCCCAGCTGCCCGTCCCTCAGTCAGCCCTCCTTGTGTCTCCCCCGCGCCCCCACCCGGCTGGCTCCCTCGGCAGGCTGGCGGGAGGAGGAGGGAGGATGGGTGTGGAGGGGCCTTGCCGCGTCGGTGGTGGCGTCAGCAGCTGCTGAGGCGCGATTGGCCTCCAGCCTTGGCTTCCAACCACAGGAATGCCTGGGCCCCACCCTCTGGCTGGCTGGAGATGGGGTGCTAGTGGAAGTACCCAGATGCTGACACCTGGGGCTGCCAGCCCACTAGAGCTCAGGGAGCAAAGCTTGAAGCTGCTGCCCTTGCCTCATTTCGCCTCTGACAGTTGCAGCATGTGGGGGCACCCTGGGTCCTGCCCTGTTACCCCTCACAGCTGGCTTGGCCTCATAGCTGGGGGAGGTATGCAAGCCTTTTGAGATGCAGAGGAAACCATCCATTTTTCTGAGTCCCATTCTTTCCTCCCCCTCCCCATGACCGGCAAGGGGACAATTGAGGTCAGGGGTGCAGATCCCCAGCGGGACATCACGCCAAGCACGGCACTATGATTACAGTGATTATGAGAGCACGTCCAGGGCAGAAGCCAGCACAGCAGCTCCCAGGGCCTCCAGGCCAGGCCCTCAGTCATCCTCTGAGGGGTAGTGACCTCAGGGCCAAACAAGCTGGCATCTGGTATGGACCCAAAAGACCAGGAAGCTGGTCACTGGTCAGAGAGGACCGCCTCGGGCTCTAGGAAAAAGACCCGAGTGTTTCTGTGGTATTGGGGAAACACAACCTTTAGTGGCATGCCCCATCTGTATTCTAAGTGTGTTAAGGTTTTGGGACAGGAAGGGTAGGGGAAGAGGGTTCAAAGTGAGCACCCAGTTATACAAATTTTGGGACCTGTGATATCACGGAATACAATCTGAGAGGGTCCAGAACATGCTGTGGGTGCAGCAAGAAGCCGGAATACACATTGCACTGTGATACACCTTGTGTCTGTGCTGCAGGGAGCAGAGAGGCTGCGTTGTGAGGTCCTGCTGTGTGCAGGCAGAGGGGCTGTGGTGTTCTGTGATATCTGAGGAAGGGCAGTGGGGGGCTGTGTGCATCTGGCCTGGGCCTAGACCTGTTGTGATGCACGTGACCTCCACTGTACAGTGGGCTATGTGAGGGCTGGTCCTGAGGGGTATAGTGTCTGTCTGACACATTCTGCTTGTGTACTTAGTGGTGCTTCTGACAGATGGGTATGCTGGGGGTACATGCTGTGTATGAACACATCTACAGACACCCTCAGTATAAGGGCCAGACAGGGAGGGAGCTCAGGGCACAGGTATTTCTCACAGGCACCACCAGGAACGTGCCAGTCTGGCAGGGCCCGCTGGGCCACCTCTTTCCAGATACACTGGCAGGAATCCTGCCTGCCAAGGCCAGCGCCTCCCTTCTCTCTCGCACTGAACAACCCTGAATGAAGCAACAAGAAGCCCCAGTTCAGGGACAGGCCTGACAGCCCTGACTGGGCAATACCAGGCTGTGTTTCCTTTTCTGTCTCCCATGGAGGTCAAGGCAGGAGCGAGGGCCCAGGGAAAAGGGTTGTATGCCACCCACATGCCACCCTGGCTAACAGGCCCTCCAGGTCAACAGCAGGACTTACCAGCTGGAGGATGTCCTCGTCCTTGGGCATGATGGAGAGCTCCAATGTGTCATCACTGCAGAGACAGGGCAGAGGGCAGGATGTGCAGGGGCAACAGGGCCCAGGAAGGCAGACGTTCTGGCTCAAGGCCCTGAGGCTGCGAGGCTGGGCTGGACACCCATATGGGAGAAGTGAGGCGGGTGCTCACCTGTTCTGGATCAGAGCTATGACCTGGGAGTAGGTCTTCCCAACAACGCTCTCCCCATTCACCTTCACCAGCCGGTCTCCTGAGGACAAGAGGGAGGGCCACATGAGAGGCCAAGAGGTGCCACTGATCCCACTGAGTACCCTTGTGTCAGCCATGGATGACAGTGGGGGGATGGGAGCCTTCCCAGAACCTAGATCCAAGAATCCCATCTTAACCAGAAGCAGAGTCCAGAGCCAGGTAACTGGGACAACTCACCTGTGCGAAGCCCCGCCCTGTGGGCAGGGCCATCATCCTTCACATTCTTGACAAAGATGGTATCCATGGGCTCCAGGCGGTGCCGGGGAGAGGGTCCTGGTGGGCATCAGCCAGGTTAGCTAGGGGTGGCTACTGAGGGTCACACCCATGCACAACTCCACACACAGGAGACACACTCAGAGAACGATCACACTCTTACAGACATAAGCATACAGAGACCTACACACTCACAAGACACTGTGACCAGACAGGATACACAGAGCCAGGCAAAATGACACCCCTGGGAGAATGAAAATTTTCCTGGACAAAGAAAGAACCTGGCAAATGCTACCACGTCCCTATCAGGTGCTAGAAACCAGGTTCAATGGGATGCACAGACACAGTCCTGCTCTCTGAAGCTCACTCTCTGATACAGAAGGCACACACACAAGTCACAGCAAAGGGAAGGGTGCCATGCAAGAGGCTTCATTTCAAGTCCTGAAGATGTATGGCAGGGAGCCTCCCCCACACACAGAACAATGTCCACACCAGAGGCCCAAGGAGACGCCCAACCCTCATACTTCCCGCCAGCTCCCTTCTCCAGGTCAGGGGCTGCAGGCAGATGACAGAGAAGCAGGAGTTCGATTCCTATTTTCCTCAACAATACTCTCCTGGTGGGCTGGGGGTACAGCTCCGTGGTAGCATACTTGCTATGACTACCTACAAACTGGGCCTGTTCTAGGGCAGATGGCTAGTACTCCACCACAGCCTGTGGCATGGGGGACTCAGGAAGACTGTCTCCACAGCTATCTGCAGAAGTCCAGGGGCAGAGCAGGAAGGCCTCCCGTTTAGGGATTTCTGGCTTGAATACCCCAGCAAATCAAGAACCAAGCCTCTCAGGGAGGACAGTTATTCTCACGTGTTAAGAAAGACCTTAAAGCTCCCTGTTCCCACAGGCCCCATGGTCTCTAACCACAAGGATGGCCCTTCTCAACACACCCAGCCACTAGCCCCAAGGTCCTGCAGCCCAGGCCTGGGCACTGGTCGGAGCTGGAATAACTAGAGAGAGGATGTAGGCCAGGTGGCAGATACCCATCTGCCACTCAGATGTCTGCAGAAGGGATGGGCCCACAGTGAGGCAAATGTGAGGAAAAATAATAAAATAAAAAGGGCCCACCAGGAATTCAGAGAAGAGAAAGACACAAACAGGAGGAGAGGTGGGAAAGACGAGGAAGCCAGGAAGAAACAGAAGTTGGAGGCTGAGTCCCGCCGGCCCTGGTACCCCGGCCTGCCCACTGCCCCCACTTACCTCCTCGGCTTCCTCCTTGGCCTCCATTCTCTTCCTCCTGCAGGAACACAGAGGTGGGTGTGGCCCTGCATCCAGCCCTTGCAGCATGGGGGAGGCCCAGTTCCCCTACCCCTTATCTCCTGCCAGTGCCAGCAGAACAGGGTAGGAGCGCTGTCAGCAGGACACCGAGTCCCAGGCCGAGTTCCCCAGCAACATGCACTCCCCCTCTCACACTGCCAATCCCACCACCCCAGTATCTCAGCTGTCTGGGACCCACATCCCCTCCCGTCAGGCTAGAAACCAGGCCAAGGGAGGAGGTTCCACACACTCAGCTCTGAAGGCCCAGGCAGACACAGATAAGCACAAACAGGGCTAGAGTCGGGTGGGAAGGCCTGATTAGGAGCCCTCTGGGGGAAGGGACTTACAAGCAAGCTTGCGAGTATCCAGAGAAGACACTCTGGGGGAGGGGACAGGGGCATGCAGACACTGGGGGGCAGGAATAAACAATCACATGCAGGGCCAAATCCTTCGAGTTACAGGAGAAGGTTGACACTGGTAAATGACAAGGGTCACACTAAAGTATGCAGGTATGAAAGGAGAGAAGAGGGACCCTGGGAGGTTCTTTCATAGAATGGTGGATACCAGTCTAGGAGCTCAGTGCAGGGGCCAAGAAGACCAACTGGGTGGCCCTGGTAACTGTCCTGGTAAGGAAGAAGGTGCTAGCCTTAGGGAGGAACAGGGACTGAGGGGAGGAGGACAGAGAGGCCAAACCAGTAGTACGTGGCTCGCAGAGCTAGACTCGGCCTTCAGCATCATCTTGTCCAGTTCTCTCCACAGATGCACCATTTTACAGATGCTAGAATGTGACTTGTCTAAGGCCTCTCAGGGCCCAAATGGTAGAGTCAGGGCTGGAAGTCGCACTTGCTGGCAGGCTAGCTAGGACAGGCTAAACCATAGGAAAGCCACGGAGAGAGGGCCTCTGCTCTCTTCCTGAGTGGGCTGTGCCACTGATGTGAGCTGACAGCACAGAGGGCCGGCGGCTGAGGTCGATGGATGCGTTTGGACGGCAGAGCTCCTGGCAGGCTCCCAGGCGGGTAGCGGGAAAATAAGGAGAACTCAGCTTCCTCCTGCCTCCAGCTCTGGGCAGGTTCTGGAAAGGGGATGGAGCCACGCCTGGCTTGCCCTGCCCCAAGGTCTGCTAGTGCCCCACAGGAGGGAGAGCTCATCATCCCAGGCCATTATTTCTGCCAAAGTCAGATCTCAGCATGGCCTCCAAAGAGAAGGCGGAGGGATCAGGAGGAGGACATCATAGGGAAGGGGACAAGGAAGCAGGCTGGTTCCAAGGAAGGCATTGAGGGAGGGGTGGGCCTGTACCACACGCCATCAGCAGCATAGCTGCAGCCAGTGAAAACTGCCCCCAAGTCAGTCATACATGTGAAAGCTATGCGGTAAAAATGATCAAGATGCAATATGCGCATGCACCAACTCTTCAAGTTGAATGTAGTTATTATGTATTGCAAATACATACTAACAAAAAGAGTAATCAGAAAGCAGTGCAGTAACATGTACACATGGCATGTGTTTGCAGATACTATATGCACACCCAGAAATACATGCATGTCCATGCCCAGCATACCATACACGCACATGTGCACATAGACTTGTAAGCACACAGACACAGACAGTGAAATCCAACTCCTTGGTTCTCTGGCAGGTGGGACCAAGGTCCCCAAGGGAGACCCCCAACAGCTGTGGCAGGCTGATTCCAGCCCTGGAGGAGGGAAGAGAGGGGTTTGTTGACTCCAACATAAATTTATCTCCTCCTCTGTAGGAAAAGAGGCAGGAGGAGGCAGGGCCCTCTTGGGGGGCCCTGGTTGCTACCTGGGGGCCCTCCTGTCTTCCTAAACTCCTCTTTGCTCTCCAAACCATCCCCAGCCTGCAGCCTTGGGTTGGGGAAGGAGCCCTGATGTACCTGAGTCTCTGGACTTAGAAAACTTGACTTTTATTTGTTTGTTTGAGGTAGGGAAGAGCTGGGAGGGACCTTAAGGATCAAAGCAATAAATGCCCTCATGTTGCAGCCAAAATGGATCTAGAGAGACGCAAGAAAGCCCGGATCCATAGTGAGTTAGGAGTGTCCCAGGACTGGGAGCTGCTCTGTCCTCACCTGACCTCTTTCCTCACATATAGCCGGGGCAGTATGGGCCTGGGGCACTCGAGGAGGGATCACAAAGGTGTGCTGGGATAGGTTCCTTGACCACTCAGGCTAGGAACAGGGACAGACCAGCTCAGAATCAACCAGTGGACAGAGAGTCCCAGGACTCCAGATTTCCCAAAAGGGTTGCTCACTTTTTGCAGACCAAGCATTAGGACGAGATGGGGGAGCAGTCTGGCTCCCCACCTCCGTGTCCTCTGCTTTGAGCCAGCTACTACTCCTCTTCTCTTGAGAAAACCCCCTCCACAGAGTTAAGGTTGTATCCATGGTCACAGAGCCAATGTCCCAGCCCCTGCATTCCTCTTAGGCCTCACCAGAGGGCACCAGGCTGAGCATCAGGAAGAACTGCTTTCTTGGGAGCTACCATACAGGGGACCCCTGCCTCTTCAAGCTTCTCAGGCAAGCTGGGCATACCTTTAGGCTGCAGTGCACGGCCGACTCAGGTGGGTACACAATGAAGTGGCGCAGCGTGAAACCAAAGCCGTCCTGGAGACTCTTGTGCAGCAGCAGTGTCCTCGGCCCCTGCCAGGGAAGCGGGCGCCCGGGAAAGCACCCATCTCTCGAGCCCGGTGGCAGCTGTGGGAGCACAGGGAGACAGGGTGAGTGCTAGGTGGCTGGCACTGGTGGTTCTGTACCCTGCCTCTTGTAGCCTAAGACCCTAGGCAGACTATGGAGCGTCCATGGCTCCGGGGCACCCTCTCTGCCACCAGCTCCTCCCACCCCACCTTCCCTCAGTCACCCTCATCAGCCCAACAGCTTCTTCTTTCTGTGTTTTCCCTTCACTCCCCTGATGGTGCCTTTGCTCCAAGCCAGACATTCATTCAGTTCAGCAAACATTCACTGGGCACCTACCACGTGCCAGGCAGTGCTCACAACACACTTGCTGTCCAGGATGTGCTGCCGCCACCACCGTACATATGCACCCACCGCCACAGTCATGGGCACACACATACAAGCGTGTCCACACACAAACACATGCAGACAGACATATCACAAATACAAAAACAGGTGCACATGCAAACATACAACAGACTCACAGATATACATAGGACAAGCACACACATGCTTATGGAGACAAACATGAGCACACACACTTGCACTTGATCACCATCTTGCGCACACACACATATACAGCACAGACACATGTCTGTCAGCACACAGACTGGCAGACTGGCACTCAGACACATCCTTCAGGAGTGGCAACAGGAACACACAGGGACCGAGAGCTGTAAGGAAGCAAGCAGCCTGGACATCACACAACTGAAGGGACTCTTTCTTTTTTTCTTTTTCTTTCTTTCTTTTTTTTGAGACAGGGTCTTGCTCTGTAGTTCAGGCTGGTCCTGAACTCACTATGGACCTAAGGCTAGCCTTGAGCTCGTGGTAATCCTCTTGCCTCAGCCTCCAGAGTGCTGGGATCACAGGCATGCACCACCTTACCTGGCTAATTTTTTTTTTTTTAAATGTGGTGCTGGGGAACTGAACCTAGAGCCTTGAGCATGCTAGCTACACCTCCAGCCCCTGAAAGAACATCTGGTGGTTCCAAAGCTCAGCTCAGAGGCCTGGCTCGTTCACTGCAAGGGGTGTGGGGTGGGGGACATTCTGGCCTTTTGCAACCTGCCGAAATACTTGGGATTTGCCAAGGTAACACTTAGAGTGTTTGAAGACAAGGATTTAAGTAGCACATGGGACTCTTTCTGGGGCAGAAGGCAAAAGAGGACAAACAGCGCCTGACAGAGAACAGAAAGTGACAGGAAGGCATCAGAGACTGTTACAGACAGGTCAGGTGGAGACGATGGAGCCCAGGAGAAACCACTGCAGGAAAAGCTAAGAGACCTTTTGGGGACTCTTAACTCCTTCATTGAGCAGCTGAGCTTGCCAGCTGTGGCTCTAATCAGACCCCTCCAGGAGCGAAGAGCCTCCCACCCCCACCCAACAGTCCTCAGTCCTCACTTCTTGGCCCTAGTCAGGACTCTGCAGCTGAGGCACTGGGCACTGAGGAAAAAAGCTGTAGGGTAAGGAACTCCCACATCACTGTAAATCTTCCCATCTAAAAATGAGAGAAAACTCAAATCCATCTGCCCTCCCCTCTCCTTCACATATCCACTGGAGGATGAGCTGGCACATGTGCCCAGCCCTCCGCTAGCCTCTTCTGCAGGGGGTGAAAGGCAGGGCTGTGGCGCCGCAGGCTCTGGGGAGGGTTAAAAGGGGTAGAGCCTCAGATCTGAGAAGATTAAGGAAAAAAGAGACAGAGACAATAGGCTTGCTGCACAGAATCCCAGCGGGCAGAGCTGGGGAAAGATACAGGAGGCTAAGTGACCTCCAGGCAAGGGAGACCATTCTAGTTTTATAATCTAAAAAAATCCAGGGATGTGGTTGTAGATTTCCTGATCCTAGAAGGGTCCAATCAACAAGTGGATCGCCTCTCATGTGGGAGGCCTTAGTAGGGACTACAGCATCAGGAGATCCAGCGCCTGCCCTCGGCTCCTTCTACTTGCAGCTACAGCCTGGCCTTGTTCACTGAGCCCCATGTTGTGCAGGGGTCTGGGAAGCCCAGGGAGAAAATATGTTGGAAATTTTTGCTGAGGCCTGAAATCCCCTGGATTTCCTATCTCTGCTGACCGGGCAAGGAACTGATTAGAGTCTGAAAAGGACCTGCGGGACCCCAGTGCCCCTCATACAGAAGCCCCTGCTCCTCTGCAGTGTGGGCTGCTCTCCTGCCCGTCCCCCATACAGGCTCATTTGTTTGTAGGGCCCATTGTTTTGCTGGTGTCCCGGATTAAGATTTAAGCCACCAGCTGCCCCAGTGATGAGAAGTGGCTGGGACAGGTCCCTGCATGCACGCCCCCTGCCCCTCCCCCTGCACACATCCTGCCTGGAGCTGCCAGCTGCCTGGGGGTGCCCCTCCCTGGGGGATCCTGCCTGGAATCAAGATCAGGAGGCATGCCACCTCTCACAGGTCCCCTTCCTCCCCAGCACCACTGCTGCCGCCTCCCTTCTCTCCCGTCTCCTTTCTCTCCCTTCTTCCCATCCGAGGCCCCTTCCAAGCAGGCTCGGGGAGTGTCTGTCATCCCCCTACCACCACTACCACACCCTGCCTGAGGAGGGGACAGCTGCGGAAAGCTCTTCCTTAGACTTCACCTCAGTCCTTCCTGGTGTGCCCGACCTGGGACGACACAGAAGGGAGATGACAGGTACAAACACAAAGAAGGATCCAGCAACGGGAATCAGGAAAGTGATCAGCTTGAGAACAGGAAGAGCTCCCACATTCCCCAGTACCAGCACAGACAAGGGGAAGGAGAGGGAGACACGGAGGGGAAGGGGGGTTGTTACTGATCAAACTTTCCTGGCCCAGATCTATATCCAAACACTCTCACCCTCATCTGATAAAGGAAAAAGACATCCAGAAATACCAACTGGAAATACGTGAAGGACAGACAGCCCAAGGCCACAAATTAGGCGGAAGCGGACGGTGATCAGTTGGCAATGGCAGAAACTGGAACCCAGGAGTGCTGCTCCTGCTCCTCCCCCCAGAAGCATGAAGAGGTCACTGCCCAGAGCACAGCATTCAGGCCGGGCACAGCACCCACTGCGACTCAGGCCCTACCAGCCTGGCCGATCCCGGACATCAGAACGCTGTCCCCCACCCCACCCCAGGCCCACCCACCTACTGGGACCAAGTCTGCTACCTCCACTTCCTTTGCCCACTAGGAATCCTTGTGTGTCCTGGGCAGGTGGGGTGGTGTCCACTGCTTCATTTAGTGGTACCAGTGTTAGCTGGTTGCCTATCCAAATGCTCCAGGATTCCTAGATATTCCAGCGTCTCTGCTAACAACCAGTTCCTTCCCATTTTTCCATTATCCATACCAAAGGGGCTGGACTGAGTGGAGGCCACTACCCAGACTGGGGGCTGTCGTCCAGCACCCTGGGAAAGCTCCAAGTCCTAAACCCGGCCGCCTCACCTCCATTTCTTCAGCGTCTCACCCCCCACTCCGAGGACACCCGAGACGTCCCTACCCTCCCCGTCCCCGCCAGCCCGGGGCGCTCACCCTGCCCCGGTATGGCCCAGGCGCCCGGCGGTCGCTGTGGCCCAGGTAGGGCAGCCAGAGGCAGCGCGGCTCCGGGGCGCTGCAGTCCACGCCGACGGCACGCTCCCAGCGCCAGCCCCCGGCCCCGGCACGCTCCACGCGCCACACAGCGCTGCCCACGAGCGCCGCGGGCAGCTGGGGGCCCCGGGGCTGGCCGCCGCCCCGGCCCCAGCGCGCCCCCGGCCTGACTTCCGGAGCGGGGCGCCCCGCGCGGGGACCCGCAGCCGCTGCTCCGAGCTGGGAGGAAGGCGTCCCCGTTCCCCTGGGCGGCAGCTGGGCCCCAAGGATCCCCGTCCGCCCCCCAGAGCGGCGGGGCCGCGGCCCCGGGGCCCCGAGGGGACGGACAGTGCGTGCGGACGGCGGCAGGACGGCTGGGGTGACGCCTCGCCTCCCGCGCCACCGGCTGAAGGCGCCCGAGCGGGACCGCCGCGGTGTCGCGCAGGACAGACGCCTCCCCCTCCGGGGCGGCCCCTGTGCGCCGCCCCAACCCACACACACCCACACGCTGAGGGCACTGCGCGTCCGCACTGTGCACACACACAGAGCTCGCTCTCCTGACCACGCACCTCGTTCCCCTCCCGGGCACACTCATCAGCGTCACACTCAGACACATTCGTACACCCCACCATGTGCCCGACAAGCTGCCCACACGGGAACACCCTTCCCGCTTGATACAGATCCCCACACCATCCACGACACCTTCCCATCCATAGGCCCCACTCAGGCAGAGGACAGGCACCGTGCAAACTCTCCCCACACGGTGCCATGCCCTCAGGTCCCTCACACACACCGCCCAGAATGGGGCCCAGGGTCTGCTCTGACATGGCACATCTGAGAGGTGAAACGCCCCCTACGGCTCCACAGGCAGTGTGTCAGTCTCTCTTCCCCAGCACTCCCTAGCACAGGGGCCCCCACCAAGCTGACAATCACCTGCATGATGGTTCCCATCCATCTCCAAACGTGAGAATCAGACAGGAAGACTCACTAGATAGCAGACCCTGCCCTCCTCCCCTTTCCTGGCTATCTTCTCCCAGGCCCCTTCCCCTTCCCAGGTGGGGCTGCCAGAGGCCTCCGTCCTGCCTGGCCTGTCACTAGAGCTGAAGTCCAATTTGTTGAGAAGAAAGCTAAGGCCCAAGAGCGCCCAGCAACTCCAACCTTAACCAGAAGCCAGAGGAAGTAGGGGTGGGGAGAACTCCATCCCAATTCTACTCCCAGATCTAGAAGTCCTTGATGGAGTCACAGGGCCAGGCCTCTCTAGGGCAGCAACCAGAAGACCATGGTAGGAAGGTCAGTTCCCCCTTCCTTTCTCCATCCCACCCCTCACTGTCCCCAGCGAGGACCTGCCAGGAGGGTGCCCCCCCCCCCCTAAGCAGCACTTGGCGCAGGGAGGAGGGAAAGGGACTTGGCAGAGGAGGGCTGAGTAGAACATGGTGGTGCTGCCTGGAGGTGGAAGAGCTCAGGAATGGGAGGGGACAGCGGGAAGAGGCAGACAGGATCGAGGGAGGAAGAGGGTGAGGCTGGGGCGGTCGGTGTCCTCCTGTTTCCTGTTTGCCACTCTGCGACCCCACGCAGGGGCTGGACCCCCACTCCACCTCAGCTTGGCGGAAGCCAGCTGAGTCAGGAGGACCTCTGGGAGAACGGGAAAGGCCGCAGTGAGGAAGAGCAGGGCGGGCAGGGGCACCAGCTGCACCTTCTCCCACCCCTCAGCCAGTCGCCAGAACAGCAAACGGTCTGGGTCTGGCCAACTCCCACCTTGTCCGCCCCGCCCCTCCCTGTCACACCCCCACTCCAAAGGCCAGACCCTCGCAGACCCTAGCTTCATCAATGTGCCCTCAGCCGCCCCAAGCTCTGGGGCCCGCCTGAAAGAGAGAGACAGCAGGTTCTCCCAGTAAGCAGCCAGTAAGTTCTTCAGCTACTTAGCTGCCCTTCTTCCTGCCACATGTCCAGTCCCTGAGGCTGAGGACGTGGAGGACTGTCCTCTCCAGTGTCCCACAGCCTCTTCCAGCAATACGAGCTACTCTGTTTCTCATGGGGACTCGGCACGCTCCCTCACAGCTGTGGAGAATTCTGGGGGCTGGAGGGAAAGGAGACGCGGAGGTGGGCGCTGCAGTGTCCAGGAGGGATCCTATATGATCTGCACTTCCAGCCCTCTACTACCGAGTCTGAGGGTGCACCGAGTCTGAGGCTGGGGAGCCTGCTCCCTCCCCCACTTCCTCTGGGGAAGGAATGTGGGGTGGGCCCCCGCAGGGCTGCGGGGGAGGGACCCAAAGGCTGGGAAATACCAGGCGTAGCTGAGATTCTATTCTGAGCCTTCCTGCCCAGAGTACCCCCCCACCCTGGCTGGCTTCCTCCCCACCAAGTCAGGAATTACCCCGCTGCCCAGCTCCTCCCACCCTGAGTTTGACTAGCTTGCAAAATCCATTCAGCTTTATCTTCCTGAGTGTCCCTGTTGAGGGGCCTCAAGGCTGTACCCCAAAGGGGCGGCATCCAGTTTCCCCTTTCTCCCAAAGAGCTACCATCCTAGAATGCTTGAAAGCACTTTCACTTGACCCTCTCCCCAAGAGGTGGATATCCAGGGGTCATTTTTAATATCCGACTTTAGCTGCAGACCCTGAAGTTCAGAGAGGACAAATGACTAGTTAAAGCCTAACTTTAGAAAGCCGGGACTAGATCCCTGGGGTTCTACCTCTTCACCCACATTTCCTTCCACCTCTTGAGTACTGCTGCGGGCCAGGGCCTTAGAGACTAAGACAAGCACAGACCCTGCTGCCAAGGCCTTTCCAGTCCTCTCAGCCTGCGTCCTAGCTTCTGAAACCCTTGAGGTCCCTAATTTCCAGACTCAGGCTCAGTCAGCCACTTTCACAGCCACCAGGGAAGATGCTCATATACCAAGGGAGTCTTTACATCAGGATCATGAAGCCTCTTCTCCTGGAGGGGGCAGTGTTTGAGGGTGGGCAGCGCTTCCCAGGTTAGTCTCCCAGGAGAGAGGGTCCGGGCCTGAGGAGCGGAAGCCTGCAGCAGCCACAGGCTGGCAGCCAGGAACTGGGGAAGGGAAGGAGAGTGTCCTGGAGCTCAGGGGTCAGGGATATAAGAAAGAGGGACACTGATTTGGCCCAAGGGCGTGCAGCTCAGGAAGTGAGAGAGAGGGGCTCAGGGTCAGTTAGCCTGCTTTTCCTTCCTCTGGCTTGCTCAGCACCTCCTCTCAAACTACAAGGTGACAAACAATGCCCTCATCCCTAAAGAATTGCCCAGAATTTATGAAGCTCCATCTGGTCCCACACACCACTGAACAGGGACCCATAACACCCCAGAGCCTCAAATGCAGACAGGGTAAGCCTGGCCATCCCAGGCATGTAGGCAATGTGATACCAAACATGTGCCCTTCCTCCTGGCCCACGCCTCTGACCCCTGCCCCAGTCTCCTCCCCGCGGGGCACAGCCGCCTCCTCCACCCTTTAGCCCCATTCATACACGGTTCCCAGCACTGCTGGGGTAAAGGCTCCCACCTGACATGCCCCAACAGGCCAAGTGGAGGAGCCGGCCAAGCAAGCCCTCAGGTGGATCCCCAGAACACGGACTACACACAGCCCACATCACTGGGAACTGGGAACTGACCCTTTGCTGCGTCAGCCAAGGGGGCAGCTCAGAATCTTCCCAGACTCCATGTGTTCCCCTTTTAGGGGGCTCCCACCCTTGGGTGAGATGGGCTATAACACTCTCTACTCCCTCTCCCTTAATCGGGCCAGAGCCAAGGAAGGCTGGGATTAGAGAAGAAAGCACTTGTGATAGCCCACTGCTATACTGGGGAGCAGAGATGTCCCAAACAGGAGCTAGCATATGGCCTCTGGAGTCCAGAACCCTGGGTCGGAATCCCACCTCTACCACTTTCTAGCTTTGATACCCTGGTGAGTTATTTAACCTATCAAAGATTGTTGGGAGGATTAAGTCAGTTAAAATCTTCTTCGCTTAGGCCCAGAGTACACAGTAGGGGCATAATAAATGCAAACTATTTTGATTTTGTGTGTGTGCAGGTGCTGGGAATGGAATCTAGGGCCTTCTCACAAAGCTACACCCCTAGCCCTTTTCTTGTTTTTTTTTTTTTTTTTGTTGTTGTTGTTGTTGTTGTTTGGTTGGTTGGTTTTGATTTTGAGACAGGGTCTCATTAAATCACTAAGTTGGCCAGCCCGGGTTTGAACTTGCTATCTTCCCGCCTCAGCCCATCAGAGGACTGGGATTATAGGCCTGTGCAACCAGGCCCAGATTTGGCTGCATTTTGGATAGTCATTCTCTCACATTCAGTTACACATCTAGACATGCGGGCACTCAGCCATGTGTGCACAAGACACTGTGACACATGCAGTAACTCAGATTCAGGCAAACTCATTCATTTGCACGGACATCACTGCCCCTCCCACCACCAGCTCTAGGCTCCTGCCGCCCAGGCCTCCCAAGCAGGAAGGAGCCTGCAGGCGCTCCCCTTTCCACAGTAGAGCTGGGCAAGCATCCTGGCTTGTCAGTCTTTAGGGCTTGGGGAAGCAATGGGCAACATGAGTCCCCAAGATGAGACTGCTCCCAGCAGGCAAAGAGCGCAGCAAAGGTGCCAGGCTGGCAGAACCTCTGTCCAGCAGGAGGGATGGTGCCCGCCTCGGGGACGCCAAGGGAGGACAGACTAAAGAGAAACATCTCTGTTCATGGTGGGAAATGAGCACTTGCAGAAGAGGGTGAGTCTGGGGCCAGCCACAGAGTAAACACCAGGGCCCCTGCCTGGCAAGGGCAGGCCAGTGTGGGCTGTGGGACAGGGCCCACCGCAGACCCTCCCAGCCCTGATTCACTACCCAGTAGTTAGTGGACTGTTTTAGGCCCTCCAAGTATCCTTCCAGTCTCAGGGCCTGTTTGGGAAGCCACCGTGGGAACAGGTTATGTCTCCCCATCATACTGGGCACTCCCTGGGAGCAAGAGGTTTCATGGCTTTTTTTTTGCTTTTTATTTTTTTGAGACAGGGTCTCATTTTGTAGCCCAGGCTTTTCCTAAACTCACTATGGAGCCCAGGCTGGCCTTAAACTAACTGCAATCCTCCTGCCACAGCCTCCTGAGTGCTGGGATGACAGGTACGCGCCATCACACCCAGTTTATATGTTGCTGGGGAAATGAACACAGGGCAGTGTGCTTGCTAGGCAAGCACTTTATTTAGTCATTGTGTTATTCCTTCAGCCTGGCCAAAAAAAAAAAAAAATTTAACCAGGTTTATTTTTAATCACCTCCCTTCCCACTCTCTAACGCCCCTCCCTTTTCTTCCCTCCCCACAATGTCCATCTTCTTACTTTCCTCCATATTTTTTACATTTTTTTATGCTTTGGTATTTTTATATTAGAAAGACCATATGATATTTAACTTTCTGGGTCTGATTAATTTCACTGAGCATCATGGTCTCAAGGGGCATCCATTTTCCTACAAATGACCCAAATTTGTCATTCTCAATGGCAGAGTAGTACTCCATTATGTATATAGAATGCAACTTCTTCATCCAGTCGTCTGTACTCGGGAATCTTGGCTTCTTACAAGATTTACTATTATAAATTGTGCTGCCATAGACACAGGTTTGTGCTATAGTTTGATGACTTTAACCCTTTTGGGAAGATGCCTAGAAGAGGTATAGCTGGGTCAAGTTGGATGTCGACATTCAGTTTTCTGAGGAATCTCCACACTGCTTCCCACAGTAGTTGTACCAGTTTGCGGTCCCACCAGCAATGTAGGAGGGTTCCTTTTTCCAGCATTTGTTGTCTTTTGAGTTTTTAATAGCACTGGCAAGTTTTTTTGGTCCTACAACAGTCTACAGTCTCCCAGAGGGCACGACCTGGGGTTTCCCTCCAGACTGAAGACTGTCCCAGGGCGTGGCCTCAGCTTCCCCCGCTGGACTGACAGCTCTGTAAGGACAAGTGGGGGTGTTTGTGTGTATGTGGCTGGAGGGTGGTACTGGGGATAAAATCCAGGGCATTCATACTGAACTACATCCCTGGCCATTTTTTTTTTTTTTTTAAGACAGGGTCTCACTAAATTGCTAAATTGCCCAAGCTGGGCTCAAATTTGCAGTCCTCTTCTGTTAACCTATTAGAGTGCTGGGATTAATGCCTGCATTACCAGTCCTAGCTAATTATTAGATTTTCACAGGGCCTGGGTGCATAGCCCAACAGCTAAAGCACTTGCCTAGCAAGTAATAAGGCCCTGGGTTCAATTCCCTAACATCACATAAGCCGGGCATGGTGGTACACACCTGGTGTAATCCCAGCATTTGGGAGGATAAGGCAGGATTGTCATGTGTTCAAGGCCAGCCTGGGTTACATACTGTGTTCAGGACCAGCCTGGACTACAGAGAACCTTGTCTCAAAAAACAAAAAAAAAAAAAAAAAAAAAAACCCCAACTTTTTTTCAGAATTGGATTTGCCCACTTTTGTGCCTTTTCAAGTGTACTCAAAAATCATGGATAGTATTTTTATTTTCAGCCTTGTGAGGCTGCTTTCCATTGTGATTTTATCCATTCGATCTGGCGATACCTCTTCTGGGTTTCTTTCCAAAAGAGTTAAAAGCAACACATAACAGAGATACATGTACATCCATGTTCACAGCAGCACAACTAACAATGGCTAAATGGTAGAAGATGTTGAAACATCCATCAACAGGTGAATGGATACAAAAACGGTGGTCTATGTACACAACAGGGCACTACTCTTCTATAAAGACAGGTAATTTTGAGGCCTTTGTAGGTAAATGGACACAACTTGAGACCATCATGCTTAGTGAAGTCAAACTCAGAAGGTTAAATATCACATGGTTTCTCTACATGAGAAACCCAGAATATAAGCAATTTAAAGAATCAAATGGGTGTGACAGTGGGAGTCGGGGATAAGGCAGGGAGCTGGAGGACCATGCAGGGGGAGGGGAAGGGATTGCAATGTTGACGTGATATACATGTGCACAAACTCCTCAAGCTCTAGGTAGCCAATGTATGTCACATATATACTAATGAGAAGTTGTGAGTGGTGAGGATATGGAGAACTAGGAATTGTTAAGCACTGGGCAATTTATTGAGACCCTGTCTCAAAAAAAATTAGTAAAATAAATGTTGGGAATGTAACTTATTACAAAGGCTCTAGGTTCAATCCCCAGAACACCCACACACACACCCACACACACTCTCTCATGTTGAAAGAAGATGGGCAAATGAGCAGGTGTCCCCTTGGCCACCTGGGCCCAGGTGCTCTGCCCACGAAGGTTGCCTGGGGCAGCTGCATATCCCCTGCCTTGAGGACCTGTCCCTCTCACCACACACAGCTCTCTTTTGCTCAGAACCTCTATTATAGTCTTTGGGGTTCTAGGGTCCCCACAAGAAGGAGCTCCCAAGCTGATGGGAAAGTCCGGGCCTATGTAAGGAGGTCTTTGAAGTCAATGGGGACACACATCAGTCAGAGGCAGCACCAACAGACACAAACTCTTCCAAGTCCTGCCACATGCTGAGTTTGCCAGACCATGGAGGAGTTTTCTTGGCAGAAACTTGGCTCAGTGTGGGGCTCCTGCCTCAAGGTCCCACTGAGCACTCACTTGTCCGTTCCAACACACCACCTGAGACATGGGCACACAGAGTATGTGCCACAGAGGTTTGCCCCTGTCCTCACATACTCCAAGGAAACTACCTGCACTTCAGGTGCGCAGTTCTGCAAGCCAGCTGGGCAGGCAGGCCTGTGACAGCAGAGCCCTCTGCTGGCTCGGCTTGGCATGTCTGTGTCCCTTACAGCCTCGAGGGGCAGGGTGTCCTCATTCCCCAACACTGCTCCCCATCCCATTGTATTCTCCAGATCCCCCAGCCCCAGCTACGCTTCAGGATCATCCTCTTCCCTATCTCTTGCTAAGGAGAACAATCCCTTGCACAAGGACAAACCAACTGTGGGAAGTCAGAGTCTACCTTTGGCTCAGAAATCCTGAAGAGAGGCCACAGCCCCTGTTAGATCAGGTCGGTCAGTCACCCCTGAGGCACAAGAATGCTGCATAACTCTTCTCCAAAATCGTCACACCCATTCCCCACACTAGGCAGCTTAGTGCACAGCTGGCTGGGAGCTGCTGTGGTCGACCCCCTTCCGGGAGTTCTTCCTGCTGTAAGACCACCTAGGCAGAGACAGCAGGTGCACTCTCTGGTCTCCTACTTAAGCTGAGGCCACGTCTCCTATCACAGCAAGTTACAGCAGACTCCGAAAGTTTCCTCCAGGGCTCAAGGTGCTCCCTGCATGGAGCGGCTCTCGGCCCCACCCCTGAAACCACCCACCCACACATCCTAGCCCTGCCCAACCTGCCCAGGTTGCCTCTACATTCCCCCTGCACACGTGGCCCTGCCATGACCTGAGCCTCTCCCCAGTCCTGCAGCAGAGGCGAAGAGGCAGGGCTTCTCTGCAGGGACAACCCACTTCCCCAGGGCTCTTGCCCCTGAGGGAGCTGGGGCAGCCGCTATGCTGGGCTCTGGTCAGAAGAAGGCAGCCGGTTGTGCCGTCTCCTCCCTACTAGGTTGTTGGTGCCTGCACCAGGGGACGTGGCACAAGCACAAAAGCAGTTCTAAGTTGTCAGCGCTTACAATCTGCCACGCACACTGCACGAGCTCTGCAGGCAAGGGTGCCACCCAGCAGCTGGACTCTGAGTCCCCACCTAGTGTGCCACAGGGAACACTGGGCTTGCCCATGGGGCACGGGGGGTAGAGGACTGCAGGCTGGTGACAGCAATCACTGTGCTAGCACTGAGACAGGGCCACACTTGTCACTGGTACCAGCTCTGGTCCTTTTCTGGCTTTGTGACCTTGAGGTCATCACTCAGGTCACTCAGGCTTCTTGTTTGCTCAGCTTCTAAATGAAGATGGGGAGAGCAACCTGGCAAGGCCGCTGGGGACACATTCTAGGGCTAGCGGGAGGTGGCCCAGGCCAGCCCCACGTGGATGTCACTTCCCTAGCACCTCCTGAATCCTCCCAACTCACACCCACCACCTGTTCCAAGTGCTGTCACTCTCACTGGCCACTGAGTCCAGACTGACTGTTTTAGTATTACGACAACCAGGCCCTATGGGACGTTCCTCCAGTCTCCACACCCACTGCACCCTGTTCTTCTGTACTCCAGTCACCTTGGCCCCCTTCCATTTCCTGCAAAGCCAGGCACCCTTCCAGCCTCAGGTCCTTTGCACATGCTGTTTCTGGTATGCTGTTCTTTCTTTCCCAACTCCCTCCCTGCCTCACCAACCCACACCCTAATTAACTCCTGCCCTTCCTAGAGCTCTTAGCAAAAATGTCACTTCCCCAAATATAACTCAATCATCAAACCAAGTCAGGTTCCTGTGTACCATCTCATCAGTATGTGGTATATATATATAATTTTTATTTTTTGGAGACAGGCTCTCACTCTATAGTCCAAGCTGGTCCTGAACTCACTATGTAGCACAGGCTAGCCCTGAACTCATGGCAATCCTCCTGCCTCAGCCTCCCAGATGCTAAGATTACAGGCGTGTGCTACCTACCACGCCTGGTTTTTATGGTGCTGAGCCTTGTGCCTGCTTGGCAAATGCTCTAACCATTGTGCTATTCCTCCAGCCCTCCCCTATGTTCCCCCGACCTCTATCTCCTCTTTTTTTTGAGGCAAGGTCATGACGTGTGGTGCAGGCCAATCCTAAACTGACTATGGAAGCCCAGGCTGGCCCTGAACTCAACATAATCCTCCTGTCTCAGCCTCCCAAATGCTGAGCACCACCACACCCAGTTTGTGTGGTGCTGGGGAATCGAATCAGGGGCCCTGAGCTTGCTAGGCAGGTGCTCTAGCCTCTGGGCTATTCCTCCAGTCCCTGTCCCATCTTCCCTCATCCTGTCCTCTAGGTCTTGGCCAGACAGTCTCATAGCAGCTTCCCCAACTCCCCAAGATGAGGAATGCCCAGGGTTGCCCAGCTCCTGTCAGCTCTGCGATAAGCCCAGGTGTGACATCTGTCTGCTGGCAGAGATTAGGGCGCTGGGGGCCCATGTACTCCTCATGACCACCACTTCCTCCCCCTGGGCCTCTCCTCCAGGCTCAGTTTCCCTTTTGTGCACTGGCCATGATGAGGTAGCTCAGTCATCAGGTTTCCTGGAGGCTTGTCAGGATGGCAAAGGCAGGAGGGGAGGTCAGAGGAGGAGGGGAGAGGGGAAGAGGAGGTGGAGGGAGGGAGGGTCAGGCCAGACAGGCAGAAACGCCAAGCATGTCAAGTACTTGGCCCTGAGCTAAGAATAGCCAGCCGCCAGGCCCGCCCAGGTCGGCGGGTGTGGGCTGAGGAGGCATCACTTCCGGGAGCCCAGCCTGAGTGACAGAAACCCAGAGGCGTGGTCATGCCAGTGAGGCACAAGCTACAGGCATCTCTGATTGGTGGGTCCCTGTCTACCTGGGACCGTGGGCCTAATCAAAGGCAGTGCCCATAACCTGCTATGCCTTCCTTTCCCAAGCGTGGTGTCCCTTTCAGTCAACCCATGGTTGAAATCCCAGGGATGCTGTCACTTCTAGAGACCTCTCACCCTCTTGTCAGGGCCCTAGTGGATCTCCACCTCCGTGAACACCATTGTTTTCTTCCTCCCCAAGCCCCAAACCCCAGACCCCTTTTTTCTTTTTTGGCACTGGGGATCAAGCCCAGGGCCTTCTTACTGGGCTACATCCCCTGGTTAGTTTTTGTTTTAAGACAGGGTCTCACTAAGTTGCTAAATTGCCCAGGCTAGGCTCAGCTTGTGATCCTCCTGCCTCAGTCTCCCAGTACTGGGACCTATATGCCTGTGCCACCAGGCCCGGCTTTAAATCATTCTTGACCACCCAGCATCACTCGAGCAGATGCTGCTGCCCCAGTGCCAGCCGTCAGATGCTCCTTTCTCTTCAGTGTCTACAGCAGGACAGGCACTGAGCTTTGAGGAGGAAAGCTGGCCTGGCCTGCCCTGGTGTGCCCTGACAAGCCAGCCAGCCCCTCTCTTCATTTCATTCTGGGACTACGGACTGGGTGTCACCAAGAACCTGGTGCTGGATGGAGAGGGGGGAAACACTATGGAAAGAGGAGCCAGCATCTGTGTGACCCTGCTCAAGTCCTTTCCTCTCCAGACTTCAATCTCCTTAGCTGTAAAAAGTTGTCCACAAGAGGACCCAGTGTCGGATGTCTGGCACAAAGGAGTTGCTCAACAAATCTTCATTCAACAATCCACAAGGGATTTTCAAAAATTAAGCTGGGCTTGGTGGCACACACCAGTAATCCAGTACTCTGGGAGGCTGAGACAGGAGGATCACAAGTTCAAATCCAGCCTGGGCAACTCAGTGAACTAGCAAGACCCTGTTTCAAAATACAAAATAGGGCTGGAGGAATGGCTAGAGGTTAAAGCTCAGTACCTGAGTTCAATTCCCCAGCACCACATAAACTGGGCGTGGTGACGCACACCTATAATCCCAGCACTAGGGAGGCTGAGGCAGGAGGACTGCCCTGAGTCCAAGGCCAGCCTGGGCTCCATAGTGAGTTCAGGACCAGCCTGGGCTGCAGAGTACGATCCTGTCTCAAAAAATAAAGGGTCTGAGGATGTAGCACAATATTCAATCTCCAGTATCATACACACACAATTTAATAATAATAATAATAATAATAATAATGCACAAAGTCCCTAACTTTATAAATGTCAAAGAGATATACACGTAACAAATAAAGAAGCTGTAGTGTAGTATTTAAAAATTCCTGGAGCTAGAGGAATGGCACAGCAGTTAAAGCACTTGCCTAGCAAGCACAAGGCCCTGGGTTCCATTCTCCAGCACTACATAAGCCAGGTGTGGTGGCACACACCTGTAATCCTTGCACTGGGAGTCTAAGGCAGGAGGACTGCCATGAGTTTAAGGCTGCCTCGGCTCTACAGTGAGTTCGGGACCAGCCTGGGCTACAGAGCGAGACCAAACAAACAAACAAAAAATAACTGTTACTAAACAGGGGGGTTGGAGGAAAGCACTTGCCTAGCACCTAGTACCTGAGTTCAATTCCTCAGCACCACACAAACCAGGTACAGTGACACACGCCTATAATGCCCGCACTTGGGAAGCTTAAGCAGGAGGATGGCTGTGAGCTCAAGGCCACCCTGGACTGCAAAGTGAGACCCTGTCTGGAAAAAAAAAAGTTCTTAAAAAGGATTCAAAGGGAAATGAGCTGAAATCCAAACTTGGTCCGGCTTTCCAGCTACGTGTCCTTGGCCAGGTTACTGACTTCTACTGGAATATCCCAGCAAACATCTCAGCCGGCCGCATCTCCTTTGTAAGGCCCCTTCCCCTCAGAGCTGAGCACGCTGGAGCAGCAGGGGCTCTGCCTGTGCTCACTGAGCCCTGTGGTCCCTCAACAGCCGAGCAACAAGTCTGCACGCAGAGTTACAGATGGTGAGCAAAAGCCAACTCTACCTGGCCCTCTTCGTCATGCCAACCCCAAACTGTATTCCACCGCTCTGGGGGGCAGCGCCTTCCCAGGCCCTTTCTTGTGAGGGTCTCTAGCTGCAACCATGAGGGCAGGATAAGACTCTGAAAGGTCTCTCTCTAAACTGGGGTGCTGTGACTTCACTTGGGTGGGGCCACTACCGCTGGGTGGTCTCTGTGGTCCTGGGAATCGAGCCTAGGGCTTTCATACTGCCTTCTTTATTTTTGATTTTGAGACAGGGTCTTGCTAAGTCTCTAAATTGCCCAGGCTGGGCTCCAATAGTTCTTTCATCTGAAGGTGCACCATCACTTTGTGATGGCCCCTGAATATCAAGCAGAAGGTATTCCACTGAAGAATTCTCAACTTGGGGTCTGGGGCTGGTGCTCAGGGGTACAGCAATACCCAGCCCATGAAGCCCTAGATTTTGTTCCCCAGCATTATGATAGAAAGGACGAAGGAAGGAAGGAAGGAAGAAAGAGAAAGAGAGAGAGAGAGGGCTGGCATCATAGCTCAGTGGTGACAGCTCTTGCCTAGGAAGCACCAAGGCCTTGGGTTTAATTCTTCAGCAACACATAAGCCGAGTGTGGTGGCCCATGCCTGTAATCCTGGCATTTGGAAGACTGAGGCGGGAGGATTGCTCTGAGCTAGACAAATGCCAGCCCGGGCTACACAGTGAATTCTGGACCAGCCTGGACTACAGTGAGACCATGTCTCAAAAAAAAAGGAGAAAAAACTGCAACAATTTCAACTTAACAATAGATTTGCAAAGAGGAGATACGAGATGAGAGAAAGGAGATTAGTGGGTTTGCAGCAATCCCTACTACAATTCTACCCAGAGGCTCTGCTACCAACTCCAGCTGGCATCTTTGTGACCACATTCACATAGCATCACAGTGAAGACACTGACCTGTGCCTGCAGTCCGCGGATGCGGTTTCCCCTAGTCAGGCTCCTCCCCCCAACCCCCACCCCCAAAGCAGGAGCATTCTGGATAGCAAATAGTAAAGATGTAAATCTCAGAAGCCACTAAAATCTTAGTGGAGACTTTTCATCTGGCTTTTGGGCATCAGGAAAACCAGACAAGGACACCCCCCTCCAGGGCAGGATTGTGTCTTATTGATCCAGGTCCCCAAAGCCAGACAGCTCCTGGAACACCAAGAACACGTAAGTAATGCCCCCTTGCACCGCCCCCCCGCCCCCCATAAAGGCTGATTTAAAATAAATCTAGCCCACTGTCTCATTTTTCCTAAGCAGTGAGCCTCATGCGTTGCTCCAGGCTGAAATTAAGGAAAGGGCAGAGGGACAGCCTGTGCAAGCCCTGCTCACGAACGTCCTCGCCAGCCCCAGAGCACACTGGTCTCTCACATTACTTTTTCCACAGCACTGGGAGACCTGGGCCTCTGGGAGCCCCTGGAGAAGGATAAGCCCCAGTGAGGAAGGGGTGGACTCTTTTCAGGAGCCCAGGCCTTGTCCTATGGTTCTGCTTCCTGCCTCCAGCCTTGCGCTCCTGCCAACATCCTTGGGGCTACCTGGCCAGGGCTGCCTGGCACCTTGGCTGCCCCACCCCAATCCAGATGCAGCAGGGTGGAGGTACTCAGGGCCAAGGCTTCATTAGCGCTAGTGTGGGCTGGGCTCTGCAGATGCCAGTGAGAGATACGGGGGAGCACCAAAGTGGCCCACCACCACGGCACAGCCTGGCCCTCAGCTCCCAGAAGAGAAGGCGCTGGAGAAATAGCACAGCAGTTAGAGAAATTGCCTCATACTTGCTAGGCTCTGAGTTTTATTCCCCAGGACCACATAAACCAGTGGTAGTGTTACATCCCTGTAAGCCCAGTTATTAGGCAAAAGAATTCAAGGCCAGGCTGGGCTTCTATAGAGTGAGATCCTGTCTCAAGAAAAGAAAAAAAGAAGAAAAACAGTGCCAGCGTGGTCAGGATTCTACCTGGGCTTCCCAAGGCTTCCCTGTCCACTGCTTAGTCAAAAACATGAAATTCCCTGGGAACCACCAATATACATCGGCTCATTCTGTAATCACAGGTCTCTGGGAGGTAGAGACAGGAGGGTCACGGGATCCCAGCTTTCAGTCTCTCCTGAGACCCTGTTTCAAAATAAAAATCAAAAACCTCTGTGGCACAATTCAAAGGGCCCTGGGATCAAAAACCCACTCCCTCCGCTCCCTCCTCCCAGACTCACAGCAGGTCGGTGTGAAGGGGCTCTAGTCTGGGGTCCATCCTCTTTTTCCCACTCGTGCCTGTCCACAGTCTTCTGCCTTGGTATCCTTGGCCTGCCCTTTCCCTACACCTCAGTGTTCCCCAGAAGGACATGGAGACAGGACGACGGGGTGGCCGCCAGCACTTCCCCAGCTGCAGTACGCCCCTTCTGGTGCCGTCTCTCCTCACGCCTCTTCTCTCCACTCTGCAGAATAACCCAGTGTCTCCATATGGGATGAGGAAGACTGGCACAGGTAAGGAGTTCCATTCAGAGTCCCCTCCAGCCTTCGGGGACTCTGAGGAGCGGGAAAAGCCCGGATGGCCCAGTTTCGCCACCTCCTCCCCCAGCTCCACGTCGTCCTGCGGTTCCCATCCTTTATGGAGCTCGCACAGCAGCTGGAGGGGACTGAAATGAACTAAGCCACTGCTGGTGTAGGAACCTAACCTCGTACAGAAGTCACACTGCAGGCTGATAGGAACCAGGCTTGGTACCAAGAGGAACGCCGCCTCACGCGACCTCAGCCCTCCTTGACACGAAGACTTCTCCTGGTGGTCCTCCCACACGCTGCCCAGGCTGCACATTCCTCTGGCCCACCCGCGGAGTACAGTCCTGGGTCCCTGTCATCCCTCTGCTCCACCCAAGCTGCATTTCCTCCCAGAGATTCAGGCTGAGCTTTGAAAGGGTCACTTCAAAGAAGATATGGCCAGACGCATGGCCAACTCCTCGGCCAAATTCCCGGGTGCTGGGGACAAAAACCTCACTGTTCCCCGACCCCCAGACGCCCCCAAATGCACTGGGCATAAGAGGGCTTTCTTCCCCAGTTCTGCTCCTCACAGGCCTGGGCTCCCTGCCACAGTGAGTAGCCCTGGCCCCTCCTCCAGGAGAGGTGGGGGTGGGGGCATGGAACTCGTAGCTTCCCCAACCCACCACCTTGTACTCAAAACCCTTGGACACCTAGGCTGATGAGGAGCCCCAGGACTGATTCTAGGACCCGCAGCTTAGGATCCTCCCTGTCGCTCAGACACTAAGTCCTTCGGAGCCCACATGGCCCTTCCACCCTTCCCACCCACCCGACCCATTCCCTTCCCACCAGCCTCTTCCAGGCAGCCTCTCTGGCTCCCTCTTTTTGGAGAAGCCACCCACTGATGTTCTCAGGCTGGGTGTCTACCTTTTCCCCTAGGTCCTAACGGCAGGAGCCAGGAGGTAGGTCTGTCTAAGTGCTGTGTGCACAGGGCTGTTCCATGGCAAAACCAATGGAGTTTCCGTGCCAACCTTCACCCGATGCCTGAATTCTCTTTAGTCCACGTCACTGTCCAGCCTGGGCTTGCCCACCTCCAGTGACAGAAGCCTCATTTACCTCCTGGGGCAACAGGTTACTCTGGCCACAAAATGTTTATCTTTGTTGAGCCAAAAGTTTGTTCTTATTTCTATCCACACTGATTGATTGTTTGTTTAATGATAGTTGCTATCAATAACTGAGCTTACCAAATGTCACTTGATCTATATTATCTTTTAGTCATCTCAGTAATTTTGAGGGATTATTTCAGGAATGAAAAAAAATTGAGGCTTGAGGCACGCCTGTAATCCCAGCACTCAGGAGACCTAAGCAGCATTGCCCTGAGTTCAAGGTCAGCTGGGGTTACACAGTGAATTTGGGACCAGCCTGGACTACAGAGCAAGACCCTGTCGAAAAGCAAAAACAAACAGCACACAAACAAAAAACCCTGAGGGCCTAGTGGAGCAGCAGGCATGCAATCCCAGTACTCTAGAAGGCTGAAGCAGGAGGACTGCTATGAGTTTGAGGCCAGCCTGGGATACACAGTGAGTTCAGGACCAGCCTGGACAACAGAGAGACCTTGTCTCAAAAGCTTAATTAATTAAAGAAAAAAAAAAAAGAAATTTGAGCCAAGCCTGGGCAACTTAGTGACTTAGTAAGCTGGAGGAATGGCACAGTGTTAAAATACTGGCCTTACAAGCACAAGCCCCTGATTTTAATTCCCCAGCACCATATAAAGCTGGCTATGGTGGCATACGCCTATAATCCTAGCACTCAGGAGACTGAGGCAAGAGGACTGCTGTGAGTCCAAGGCCAGCCTAGGCTACATAGTAAGTTCAGGACCAGCCTGGGTTTCAGAGACTCTAAAACAAAACAACAACAACAAAAAGCAAAATCTTAGTAACTTGGTGAGGTCCTGTTTCAAAATCGAAAATAAAAAGGAGCTCAGGGGCTGGAGGAATGGCTCCGCCTAGCAAGTGCTAATTATCCGAGTTCAATTCCCTAGCACCACATAAACTGGGCATGGTGGTGCATACCTGTAATCCCAGCACTGGGGAGGCTGAGGCAGGTAGATTGCTGTGAGTCCAAGGCCAGCCTGGGCTCCATAGTTTGTGCAGGACCAGCCTGGACTAGAGAGTGAGACCCTGTCTCAAAAAATAAATAAATAAAAAATAAAATAAAATAAAAAGGAACTCCGGGTATATCTCAGTGTGAGAGCCCTGGGCTTGAACCCTAGTACAATTGGGACTGGAGGAACAGCTCAGTAGTTGGAGGAATAGCTCAGTAGTTAAAGCGCGTACCCAGCAAGCACAAGGCCCTGGGTTCAATTCCCCAGCACTACATGAACCAAGTGTGGAGGTAATACTCCTATAATCCCAACACGTGGGAGGCTGAGGCAGGAAGATTCCCAATGAGTCTGAGGCAAGCCTGGACTACAGAGTGAGATTCTACGTCAAAAGAAAAAAAATTAAGGATAAAAAGCTTGGTATGACAACAAGCATCTTGAATCTCAGCTACTCAGCAGCTGAATCAGGAGCATAAGGTTGAGGCCAGCCTGGGCAACTTGGCAACACTCGGTCTCAAAATAAATGTATAAAAAGATCTGAAGATGTTACTCAATGGCAAGGCATTAGGCTAGCATGTTTGAGGCCCCAGGCAGACAGACAGGCAGGCAGATAGGCAGACAGGCAGAAAGAAAGGAAGGCTGGAGGAATGGCTCACGTGCTAAGTACCCAAGTTCGATTCCTCAGCACAACATAAACTGGGCGTGGTGGCGCACACCTGTAATCCTGTAATCCCAGCACTAGGGAGAAACAGACAGGAGGACTGTCATGAGTCCAGGGCCAGCCTGGGCTCCATAGTGAGTCCAGGACCAACCTGGACTACAGAGCGAGACCCTGTCTCAAAAAAAAAAAAAAAAAAAAGGAAAGAAAGAAGACAGACAGAAATGATTAAGTATGTTGTCCAGGGCCATACAGTAAGGGTAGAGCTGCAACTTAAACCTCAGGAGGCCACAGTGTATTTCCACGACACATGCTAGGCTCATCTCCCAAGGCTGGCTGGCCTGTCTTTGTTACAGGTGGCCTGTCGCCCATGCAGTCCCCTTCACTCTGGCTGGCTCCCACCAGCCTTTATCAGCAGATGAACTGTGGCCTGGAGACAGTGGCTGACTAATGTTAATTCAAACCAGTGCCCGGGAGCAGAGGGAAGAGGGCACTGCCCAGGTGCATAAGGACTGGAGGAGATGTTGCTGGGCATAAGGCTTAGGACAGGAGCTGGCTAGAAATCAACACCTCTTCTCACAAGAGATGAAGAAAGACTTGATAGTTATGGGCCAGGGTGCAATGCTTGGATAGCGTGTATGAGGCCCTGGATGCCATCCCCACCACTACATACATAAATAGAATTGATGGTTATGACAGGCTATGCCCCAAACCAGGCTCAAGCTACCCTCTGACCCGAAGGGACAGGACCCTCTACCCCACTGAACTGAATATCTCAGGGCCAGAGAGCTGAAAAGGAACGGGACTCTGGTGCAATCTGTGGTCTTTTCCATGTGCTCACTCCTCAGCATGGTCCCCTCTAGGAAGAGAGGGAAAGCGAGCAAGAAAGAAGCCAGGAGATGGTGAAGACCCCCTGACCCCTGCAAGCCTTTAAGGGCAGTGGTGACAGAAGTGGGTACGCAAGTCCTGTCCCTCTCTAGGTTTGGCTCAGGTACTCTTGGTACAGAAAACACAATGAAGCTCCTCAGGCTGCCTTTACAAGCCCCAGTCCACCTACTTCCAAAGGTTTAGGTTACAGGATCCAGTGGTTTTGCCATACACTGTCCCATCACTCAGGAATTCGATCAGCCCGTCAACAAACGTTTGAATACTGGCCGGGTGCTTGGCGCAATGGACAAGACAGACATGACACCTTTGGGGCCACTTGGAATGAGGTTAAGAGCGTGGCCAACTCCACATCTCTGCCACTTAGTTTGCGACCTTGGGAAGCCATGCTATCTCGGTACCAGCTTCTTCACCTGTCAAACAGAATGCTGACAATGTATCTACCAGTAGTAAGCACCATGGATGTACTTCCATGGATGTACTTTCTTGCCCTCAAAAAGCTCCAGTCTGATGGGGAAGACTGACACATAGATGGGCTTTCGCCATGCCAGGGGAAGAGCTGGGCATGGGCACCCTGCAGGCCGAAGAAAGGGCCACTCCCTGGTTTGCATTTCACAAACATTTATGGAGAGCTACTCTGTGCCAGGCACTGTGCTGGTCACTGGGAACACAGAGATGAACAGGACACATTGTCCACTCATCCCTGCCCTTCCCAGCACTCTCTCCCCCTTTAGGGCCCAATACCAAGACCCAGTATGGAGGGGGGAGGTGCGCCAAGGGCAGCACCATGGGGGTGGGGAGAGGCCTGGCCTTGAAGACTCGGTCAGAATACCGAGGTTCTTGTCCACCATTCATGGTGAGGGACATCGGTGCTATCGACATCAGTTTCCCCCGTGCAGCAGGGAAGGTTGGACAGGATGGCCTCTTTAGTCCTGACTATTCTACAGATGATGAACACATCCTACCACAGGGGACTTTTAGCGTGGAGCGGGGAGGGGGCCACGAGTGGAGATCCAACTCAGGGCCTTCACACTAAACTACATCCCCAGCTGATTTTTAGTCTGGATTTTGAGTCAGTTTCACTATGCACTAAGTTGTTCAGGCTGGGGTCAAACTTGATATATTCCTGCTTCATCCTCCCAGAGTGCTAGGATTACAGGCTTGTACCTGTCACCAGGCTCAGCTGAAAGGGCTTTAAATTTGCCCCCAAGGGGCTGAGGGCATAGCTCAGTAGTTAAAGCATTACAGCGTTGCACAAGGCCCTGGGTTCAAGTCCCCCGCACTACATAAACTGGGTGTGGTAGCACCTACCTGTAACCCCAGCACTCAGTGGACTGAGGCAGGAGGATTGCCTTAGTTCAAGGCTGCTTCCAAAAAAAATAAATAAATAACCTTGTCCCAAAGTCCAGTCCAAGGACATCTCTGCCTGATGTCTCAACAAGGCAATGGAGGAGACACCCGCCTAGTACTGACTAGCACTGCTCTGCTGACAAGCTGGCACAATTTCACAAGTAACAGGGGGCCTAGATCTAAAGGCGGGTTGTTTGAAGGGGGTGGGGGTGCCCGGGTATGGCCGTGCCAGCTCCCACTGGTCCTATTCATGGTGCTCTCTGGGGACAGTGAGAGCAGGATAATTAAAACCAGGCTTTGTCTAAATCCCTGACCAAGCCAATACCTCACCTTTGAGCCCCTACAGCCAGCAGGGAGGGCTGGTGGCTTTTGGGAGGAGCCAAGCCGTAGCCAGTGCTGGGGGCCAGGAAGCAGGCAGGGCAAGGGAGGCTGGAGGGTAAAGGAGTGAATTTCCCTCCAGTAACCTCCGGGGCCACCCGAGGCTTTGCTGCTCCTGCCAGCAAGCAGGAAGACAAGTGACCAAGTTCCAGGCGAGCAAGAGATTGACTTGGCTTGGAGCTATGCTCCAGATGAACACAGATGCAGGGTATGGGCAACAGGAGACCAGGGCACGCCCAGAGGAGGCAGAGAGTGAGGGCAAGGGCAGAATGTGGAGACAGATGAGGACGTGATCAGTTTGTGCCTCAGTAACTGTAAAAGTGAGATAATAATGGTATTCTGTCCTACAGAGAGAGACCCTGTCTCAAACATAAATAAATATAAATTCTGGCCCAGAGTAATTTCTACATAGGTCTTAGCTCTCAGCTGTACTATCAAAGTATTCCCCTTTTCTTCTTTCCTTCCTTCCTTTCTTTCTTCCTTCCTTCCTTCCTTTTCAGGGACAGGGACTCACTCTATACTCCAGGCTGGTCCTGAACTCACTATGTAGCTCAGGCTGGCCTCAAATTCACGGCCATCCTCCTGCCTCAGCCTCCCAAGTGCTAAGATTCCAAATGTGCACTATCATGACCAGTACAGGTGGTGCTGGGGAATCGAACCCAGCCTTGCTCTTCCTAGGCAGCTCTAACCGCTGTGCTATTCCTCTAGCACTCTCTCTCCTTCCTTTAAAACAAATATTTTCCAGCCATCAATGTATATTCTCACGTATATACATTGGCACGTTCTGTGAATCTCTTCATTTTCATACCGGAGTCAAACATCACAGGAATACCCTTGGCTGGCCCACCACACAGGAAGAAACGCCCCTACATGATGTCCTCACTGAGGCTTGGGTGCAAACACTGAACTGCATGCAGTTCCTCCCACTGTAACTCATTCCGGTCTCTGGCTCTGTAGTCTTCTATTAAGTTTACACACCAAGTTCTTTTAAGCATCCCTGCCATGAGGGATGAAGCAACCCTCGGCCCACTCCTGCATACTGCCCTGCTCTGCAACCAGCGCGCACTCCCTCAGCCCCAATCTCCTCCAGGCCAAGAATGCTACATCACCAGCCAGGTGGCACAGGCCCCTAATTCTAGCATTCTGGGGGGCTGAGGCAAGAGAATCAAAAGTTTGAGCCCAGCCTGGGTAACTTAATGACTTATCTCAAAATCAAAAATAAAATTGTGCTGAGGATGTAGCTCAGTGTGAGGGCTCTGGGCTTGATCCCCAGTACCCCCCCCAAAAAATTACACCCTTTCATCATAAGTTCAGAGCTGGCCTGAGGTGTGGGGGGGGGGACCCAGGAGGCCCACCCAGGCTGCCCATGCATAAGGTCTATTACCTAGTTTGAATGCCCCCCCGGTGAGACTGCCCCATCCCTCATGATATTATAAAGCCATCTTCCTAACAACTTCCCGAACTTTATCTTAGCCCCTCACTACCACCAGGAGACTCAAACACGAGCCTGTGCAATGTCACCAGGGAGACTCAGACTCTATGTAAAAGGGAATACTAAGTCAGGTGTGGTAGTACATGTCTGTCATCCCAGCTACGGAGACAGCGGGGCCACAATTTCTAAGACAGCATGGGCAACTGCTTGAGACCCTCTCTTGAAACGAAAAAATAAAATACTGGTGATATTGTTCAGTGGTTGAGTTCTGGCCTGCATGCACAATGTCCTGGGTTCAAACTTGAATATCTCCAAAAATAGAATAAAAAAAAAATAAAATGGGATACTAAAACCGACTCTGCCCATTCACGGAGGGTTTTGAGACCCTTAAATCCAGCACTGAATGTTAGGGATCTACTGACATGGGGCCTTGAGTTCCCAAGCACTTGGGATGGGCCCAGATGGACTGTGGGCCAGTGGAAGAAGAAGGGGCCCCTGGGCTGCTTTTGGAGGCAAAATGACCGGTTATATAATCGGGATTCAGATCGCATGCTGATGAGCACATCTCAGCCGGCCACTTTTTGAGAATGGGGCTGTTGCCCTGGCAGAGGGGCAGAGCCACGGGAGATCAAACGCCAACCACCCCCAGCTGGGCCACAGGGTTGGGGTGGAGACGTGAGGGGAGAGAGATGAAGTATGTGTTGCTGGTAGAGGGGCGAATCAGAGGGACTCATGCTTAATGACCTCCACCCCCACCCCCTGTCCATCCTGAATTTCAAGTTTATAATTAGGAAACACACTTTGGCTGCAGGGAGGGGGAGATGTGGACTGAGGAAGAAAGGAACACATCCAGTTTCACAGATACACATCAGTCCCACTAGGAGTTTGCAAAGCCCTAGCTCCTAGCGCCAACACAGGGGCTGGGCCGCCTGGAGGGAGGTCGCTTGTCCCTTCAGCCCTGTCAAACAGGAAAAGACCTGGCCCAGGCCTGGACCCCAACCCCAGGGAACTTGTTTACTAAGCTCTGGGAAGCTACCGTCCGACAGTTCTCCACCCTTCACCTTGGACGGGCGGCCAGGCTCGGAGCTAGGGGACTGGCCCTGGTGGGGCTGGGAGGCCTCTGCTGGCCCCTCCCCGGCCTCAGCAGCTGACAGATGAAAGAGCCCAAGCAAAGCAGCCAGCGCTGAGTAACACCCCTGGCACCCCGCGCCCAGACCCACCCACAGCAGCCGGAGGGGAGCGGGGAGGGCGGCCGGCGCAAGAGGTCCCGGGCCTGTGTCTCTTCACCAACACCCGGGGGGCGGGGGGCAGCGGACCCGGGACTGGCGGCCTGTCGGCGCTGTCCGGGCAAGGGGCGAGCGAGGCGCTGGGCGAGGAGCGTCGGGCCGCGGGGGCGACGACGTCCCGCTCTGGGAGCCCCTCCCCCACGCCGCCCTCCAGCTGTGCCGGGCCTCACCAACGGAAAGCAAAAACTCGGGCAGAGGAAACGGCGGCAGGCGCCCCGCCTGGAAAACCCGGACAAAAGGCGCGGGCCTCCCGCCCCCGCTGCCGGCCGCCAGCCTGGCACTGCCACCCGGGTCGCTGGCTCCCGTTCGCGACCCCTGCCCCGGGCGGCTGTCCCACCCGCCCGCCCGCCCGCGCCCAGCTCGCCGCCGGCCAGAGTTCCCTCCGCAGGCGCCCGGCTGACCCGACCGCGCGGGGACGCGGCGACCCCGGCCGAGCGGCGTCCTCACCCGGGGCGGCCGGGGCTCCGAGCGCGGCGGGATCCCGACCAGGCAGAAGGCGACTCCATTCATCGGGCGGCAGCGCAGGCTCTCCGGCCGGGCACTGCTGGGGGCGCAGGCAGGGACCGGGGGCGGGGCCGGGGCGGGGCGGAACGCGGTGCTCCGCCCCTCGCCCCGCCCCTTCGCGCCCCGACGGGGCGCACGGGTGGCCTCGGCCGCGAGCCCCCGAGGGTAAAGGCGGTCGAGGCACGTCGACGCTCGAGGCGGAGCCAGCGCTCAGGACGGCCCGGCCCGGAGAGGTGGATCCAGGAGGCGGCTCATGGCGGCCGCCACGGGTCATCCGGCCCAGGAAAGAGGACAAGGGCATGAAACTCGGAACTAGTACAGGGAGATGGAGCGAGGGAGGGAAGTGGACACAGCCGGCCAGCGATGGTAAGAAACAGACGCAGAGACCCAGCAAAAGAGACAAGGATGAGGCTGCCAGGGGTCTGAGACACGAAGGAGAGCTAGGCTAGGGAGCCTGGGGAGCCTGGGGCCGAGCGGGCTGGGGGCAGAGCTCCTGGCTAGAGCACTTGTCTACTCAACACAAGGCCCTGGGTTTGACTCCCCAAGTGGCAGCACGTGACTATTCCCAGCACTCACTCACTGAGGAGGATGAGGCAGGAGGATCACCAAGAATTCAGGCAAGCGTGGGCTACATAGTGAGTTCAGGACCAGACTGGACCACGACTACCAATGGTCAGCCACAAGCTCCCCACAGCCACCCTTCCTGGGTTCACTCTGAGTTCGGCCTAAAGAGACCCCCAATATCTGAGCCAGCCTCTCATTTCCCTGGCTCACAGGAAGACACCCCCACTCCGGCCCCAGTCTAGGAGGAGACAGTCCCTCTCTTATTCATTGTGCTGGAAACTAATTCCTACAGGCATGCCTGCCTCTCCTCCATGCCTTCTCACAGATTTATTATTTAGCAAAAAGAGTCTTGCCCTGTAGTGCAGGCTGGTCCTGAACTCCCTGTGGAGCCCAGCTTGCCCAAACACACAGCAGTCTTCCTGTCTCAGCCTCCCAAGACCTGCTTTCTTGCAGTTTCTTTGTTTTTGTTCTGTTTTGAGAAAGGTCCTTGCTCTGCAGTCCAGGCTGGCCCTGAGCTCACCATGTAGCCCAGGCTGGCCTCTGACTCGCAGCAATCCTCCTCACTGCCTCCCAAGTGCTGGGATCACCACACGCAGTTTATATGATGCTGACGAATCGAACACAGGGCCTTATGCTTGCTAGGCAAGTGCTCCAAATGCTGTCTGCTTCTGCGGCCTCTTTCTTGCAATTTTAAAGCCTCCTGTATTCCTCTTCCCACATTATGAGAAAAAGATAGGACACAAACACGAATAGGTTGACAGGTAGGCATAGACTGGGAGGAGACTGTCAGCGGAAGCACAAGGGGCAACTCTGACTGTTGGTGTCACCTACTCGCTTGTGTAAGACCTCAGAAGACCTGCATGCTTCCCTGCTGCCATCACCTGAACACCAATCAGCCCCAAGCTCCTGCCCTTTCACCCTTACGCAGTTCTGGCAAGAGTCAGGTGACCCCAGATCCAATCAGGATACTCCATTCCCATGAGCCTGAAGGAGATACTGGCGGGTGTGGGTGGTTGTGTGTGTTACTGGGACTAGGGTGGGAGTGTTCACACTAAAGCAACATATCCAGCCCATTCTATTGATTTTTGAGACAGGATCTTACCACTCGCTAAGTTGCCTGGGCTGAGCTTGAACCTGTGATCCTCCTGCTTCATTCTCCCAGAGTGCTGAGATTAGGGGCCTAAGTCATCTGGCCTGCCTTCTAATGGAGTTTTAAGTCCTATACGTTATTTATTTATTTTTGAGACAGGGTCTTGCTCTGTAGTCCAGGCTGGTCCTGAACTCACTATGGAGCCCAGGCTGACTTCAAACTAATGGCTATTCTCCTGCCTCATGATCCTGAGTTCTGGGATTACAGGCTTGCACCATCATGCCTGATATATTAGTGCTGGAGAATCGAACCTAGGGTCTTGAGCTTGCTAGACAGGCACTTTACCCCCTGAGCTATTCCTCCAGTCCCTATCTATTTGTATTGGACTAGGCCTTGCTCTGAAGTCCAGGCTGTTCTTGAACTCACTATGTAGTCCCAGCTGCCCTCAAACTCACAGTCATGCTTCTGCTTCAGCCTCCCAGGTGCTAGGATTACAGGTGTGTGCCACCGTGCTTGGCTGAGGTGGTGCTGAGGAGTCAAACTCAGGGCCTTGTGCTTGCCGGGCAAGCGTTCCAGCCAGTGTTAGTCCTCCAGTTCTTGCTTTATTTGTTTTAAGTCCCACGCAGTCAATAGAGAAGAATTCCCTTCTATAATGGTGGAGGAGCAATTAATGACTCTTTTCTTTCTCCACCTTTTTTTTTTTGGACAGAGTCTCATTTTGTAGTCCAGGCTGGCCTTAGACTTAGTATGTAACCCAGACTGGCCTTAAACACACAGCAACCCTCCTGCCTCAGCCTCCAGAGGCTGAGATTACAGGCATGCACCATCACACCTGGTTTATCTGCACTCCTTTTCATCAGGTTATGTATAGCCAGAAGTATTCCCCACTTTGAGAAAGTCCTTCCTGTTACCTAGTGCAATCCATTGTACTGTCTGGTTTTACTCTTTTTTTTTTTTTTTCCCTAAGGCAGGGTCCTGAAGCCCAGGCTAGTCCCTCACTGTGTAGCCCAGACTGGCCTTAAACTCACGGCAATCCTCCTGCCCCAGTCTCTTGAGTGCTGAGATTACAGGTATGTGCCACCATTCCTGGTGTATGGAGTGTGGGGAGTTGAACCCAGGACCTTGTGCTTGATGGATAAACGCTCTAAATGCTGTGCTACTCCTCCAGCTCCTGTCTAGCTCTTGCTTACTCTTCAGACTGGCCCCTGTTCCTGCCTCTTTCTGCCCTCTAGCTTGGCACCCTGGCACAGGGTCTCTTCCTGCTAGAACAAAGGGTTGTCTCTGTAAAGGGGAGGGTTAGCTTGTGGAACTCAGACTGAACTAAGGTTGTGGGGGAGGGAAGAGGACAGTGGCCCCTGGGGTACCCCTGGCTCACTTTTTCCAGAGCCAGAAACTCTCAGACCTGCAGGAGGCGGTAAGAGGAAATGAGCTCACCCTGACCGGGCGATCCCTCCCTCCACAATGCACTCCACACCTCCCCCACTTCCCAGAAAATGTGCTGTCCCCCGCCCTGCTGCCCTCCCCACCTCTTCCTGCACCTTGACCGGCACCCCACCCTCCCTGCTCTCCCCATCCCTGTACCCCGGCCCTCTTCCCATCACCCTCTCTGACCACTGCTTCCCGTCCCTCTGACTGGCTCACTCCTTGATTCTGTGATTCCAAAGCCACTTTACTCCCCATATATCCTTTCCTTGGGGTTCGGGGCCAGAGGGCCCCACATAGCGTGGAGCATGACCTAGAACCCTCCTTCTTACTCTGCTCTTTCCAGACTCCCTCAGGCCCAGACTGGGGGGCCTTCATTCACAAATACTTATGGGGATTCCTAATAAGAGGGAGGGAAGCCCATGGGAACCTGGCAGGTAGGGGTGTGGGGACACAGAGACAAGACCCAGCTCCACTACTTAAGGGGCCTGCTCTTCCCAAATCAAGTTAGTAGTGAGACCCTGGAGAAAGGTTAGTGGAAGGCTGAGAAGCAGAGGCTGCCAGCAGGAGGGCCTGGAGCACAGTGGGGCTTCCAGGATGGGGCAGAGGTGGGCTGGGGCGCAAGGTCCTCCACGGAGAAGGGTTACCACGAACCAAGGCAGGAAGGTGGGGAAAGAGTGAGCTCCAGTGAGTGGCATATGCAGGCAAGACCAGAGAAGGATGAGGAAGGAAGCAGGTGGGTGTGACGGTGGGGTGACCAGGCCTAGACACTGACTGTCCAGCCTGGCGTGGGCAGAGGCTTCAAGCGGACGTGTGCCATATCCCCTCTGACACATGATGGGGGGGTGGTCATGACAAGAAGGAAGGGCAGCAAGCCAGGAGAAGAGGGCCAGGAGTAGGAGAAGAAACACCAGAGGCTTGTGGGACTTGGTGGCCTACCAGGTGTGGGAGGAAGAAGATGTAAGAGTCTGATGCTTGGAGTGTTTGGGTAGACCTGTTGTCTAGGGTGTTCCCAAGGAGTGAGAACAGGCCAGGCACTATGTCTTTTGTATGCATTATTTCAATTAAACACTACAACGGCCCTGTGGAATAGATGTTTTGTTTTGTGGATAAGGAAACTGAGGCCCAGAGAAGGAAGTATCTTACACAAGGCTGCTTGGGATTTGAATCCAGGCATCAGGGCTGCAGAGTTCCTATGCATAACCCACAGGCTGAGTTGCCGGTTTGGTAATGCCTGGCTGTTTAAATGTTGGGTCCCAGTCTTGGAAGATAGGTTTGAGTTAGAGGCTCGGCTGTGGAGGTCCGGTGGCCCAAGCCTAGAGGTGTGGCTCAGCAGGGTCTCCAGGAACAGTGAAGAGTAAGGAGACCAGACACAGGACAGTAGGGACAGGAAAGAGGAGGAAGCACATCTGGCAGCAAGAAAGGAACCTTCAGTAGACCCCAGAGTCAGCTGGTACACATAGAAGAGCCACAGGGACACGGAAATGGCCCTGACCCATTGAGAGGGAACAGTGAGGGACAGCGAGGCAGCCCAGGGGAGCGGTAGGCAAGGCAGGCTTCCACCTGCCAGCTGTGTGGGACAGGAGCAGGTGATTGAGAAGTAGGTGGCCACAAGAGAGCCTGAGGACACACCAGGAGAGTGACCAAGCAGGACAGAGGCCTGGAGGAGAGCAAGGGGCAGGTCAGAGGCTCCCTAGGCCAGAGCCACTGTCAGGATCCAGACCAGTTTAGAGCTAGCAAGGAATTCGTAATGACTGAGAAGGAGCACTGAAAGAAGAGTCAGAAGACCTGAGTTCAAGTCCTCACCTGCCCCCCCGACAGCTGTCTGACTTTGAGGACAGCAAATCCCCCGAACCTTAGTTTCACCTCCAGCAAGGTGAGAACAGGCTTCTTAGCCCACCCCTATCTGGAGGCTACTCTAGGAACTGAAAAGAAAAATCACAGATGCTCCTCCTCAGCTTACACTGGCGTTCCACACCCTCCCCATAAATCCACTGTAAATTCAAAATACCCTAAGTCACAGACGAATTTAATACACTTAATATCCAGAACATCCTAGCTGAGCAACACCACACATTGCAGAGTACGTGGGGGTTCTCGCTCATGATCACAGGGAGAGCCCGGAGTCCTGGCTGACTACTGCCACCCGGCACCCCTGGAGGATAGGACCACACGTTGCCAGCCCAGGCAAAGGCCGAAACCCAAAGTACAGGCACTCTCAAATGTGAATTGCTTCCCCATCATCACAGAGCAAGAAGTTGTAAATTGAACCATCGAAAATGAAAAACTGATTGTCTCTGATGGAAGCCACAGATTACATACAAGACATCCCAAGGGCCCCCAAACGCGGCTGGACTCAAGCCCTTCCGCAAAAGGGAAACGCACGCCCCCTGGTGGAGAAGGAGAGGAGCGCAGGACAGTGGGGGAGAGCGGACCCGCACCTAAGGCTTCCCTGCCCAGGTCCTCTGCGCCCAGGTCCTCAGCTCTCCTTCTAAAGGCAGCTCCACCCTCTCTCCAGTTTGCACCTCCAAGGCAGGTGGCATCCAGTTCAAAAGTCAAAGGACATTTTATCGAGCACCTACTACATATAAACTGCTGTGTGGGGTGAGAACAGTTTGATGAACCAGGTGATGGCACACACCCTGGGGACGAGTAGCATGGAGCTCGCATGGCAGAGCAGGCATACCTCTGAGCCAAACAAGACAGAGCCTCCAAGACTGAGGAGAGAATTCTCAGGGCCTCCGGGGGCAGACCTTGACCACTCCAGGCTCTGATGCAATGCAAGCATCCCACCTGTCAGACTCTCTGAACACACTTAATGGCATTGGGTACTGCAACAGATCACTCAGGGTGATGCCAGTTCCTACCCTCATCCCATGCCAGGTGTCTGAGGAGTCCTGGAGAGGAATTTCAAACCAGAGCCAGCACCACAGGCCTGTAAGTCTGGCACTCTGGGAGGCTGAGGCAGGAGGATCACAAGTTCAAGCTCAGTCTGGGCAACTTAGTGACTCAGCAAGACTGAGTCTCAAAAATCAAAAACACAAAGTGGGTTAGGGATATAGCTCAGTACGAAGGTCCTGGACTTGATCCCTAATACAGAGAGAGAGAGAGAGAGAGAGAGAGAGAGAGAGAGAGGTGAAGGAGGAGGAGGTGGTGGATGAGGAAGCCACCTGAACACCCCTTGGGGAAGAACCTAAAGATTCCCTGGCCTTGCCAGGGTTAGAGGGAACTGGGAACTTGCCAAACAGCTGGGGCTTCCATCCTAGAGACCCAGCTAGCTAGGGGTGGGGGCAACAGGTGTAGTCTTGCTGGGCTGGTAGCAGACAAGAGAGCCACGCCCAGCCAGGCCCTGTGTCTGGGCAGGAAGAGGAGAAAAGCCCCTCACCGGCCACCCATGACTGGATGTCCTTCAGGAGAGCCATGCTTGGGAAACCTTTGATATGGTCAGTGCAGGTAGAGGCGTCATTTTGTCTCTCAATCCTGCAAGCTCCTGCGTGCCACCAGCCACTGAAGTCCTAGTGGTGTGGGCTGTGAGCAGAGGTATGTGGTGACCTGCAAGGACCGTGACAGCCCCTAGCAAGGCTGGGAAACACTGTGATGGAAAGAGCTTGAAATGTGTTGAGCACCCACTATGTGCCATATTCTTTCCATACTTACTTCACTCAGTCCCCACTGGGGCTGGTGATGTAGCTCAGGGGTAGTGTTGCCCAGAATGCCACGGGCTCTGGATTCAACCCCCAGTACTAAATAAATAAATAAACAGATAAATAAATCCCCAGGACAACTCTGCAGGGTAGATGTCATCAGCCCTACTGTGTAAATGAGGAAACAGGCTGAGAGAGGTTGGGTAAGATGTAAGATCTTTCAGCTGGGATTTGGGGCTGACAGACTTGCTCTCCCTGCCTCTGCACTTTCCCTGGGGGAGGACCAAGCCCGGCAGTGGCTTCCAACTACAGTAAAGACTCTTAATTCCTCGTGCTTCTGCCCCAGGCCCCGGGCTCTGTCTGACCCAGGCGCATCACCGCACACAGGAGGGGCTCGTGCCCTTCCATTCCTTCTCTCCATTTTCCCCTAATACAAGAATGACAAGGGGAAAAGAGGAGAAAACACGAGGAAGGAAAGAGAGGAAGAGATGGGGAGAGGAGGGAGGAGGACAGGAGGGGTGGTCCCCTCCCTCTGGCAGCACGGGCAATCCCTGGCAGCTGCTCCCCTCGCCTGGCCCTGAGCCAGCCTGAGAGAGAAAGAGGAATTAGATGAGGAAAAGAGGGGCAGGGCCTGGCGGGCCGGGTGGGGAAGCCCCCAGGCCCCCACCCCTCTCCATGCCCACCCCACCCTCAACTCTAGCCGCAGGGTGATTCCAGCCTCGCACCCCTTTAGTGAAACCCCCGCATGCCAAAATCCACACATACCAAACACACACATCAGGGCGGTGCTTGCACTATAAAAGGATTCTTGGCTTTACCGGAGGGCTCAGCACAGGGAAACTTAAAATAGGAGCTTCCTCCATGCCGCGGACAGCAGGTCCAATTAGCTTTTCCCTTTCCCACTTGTCCAAAAAGCTCCAGCCGCAGTGGGACTGCCCTATGGCTTTGGCCACGTTGGCCTGGCACCTCCACAGTGCGGACAGCAGAGGCTCCCAGGAGCCCTCCCGCTTCAGGGGCAGGTTGGGCTGCTGTGCTTCTCAGCAGACCTGTCCTGGCACTCGTGGGAAGGACCTGAAGCTCCCACCCAACACTGCCATCAGGGATGCCACAGCAGCCTGGCCAGCAGACGCGTATCTAAGGCGTCTCAGTGGCTGGCTTGCTCTCTGTCCTGGGGATAAAACTCAGTGCTTTTGCATTGAGCTACATCACCAACTTTTTTTTTTTTAATGTAATAAGAGTCTCACTATCTCACTAAATTTCCCAATCTGGGCTCAAATTTACAAGGCTCCTGCCTCAGTCTCCCAGAGCTGGGATTATAGGCACTGGCCACCATGCCCAGCCTCCAGTGACCATTTTTTTGCCATATAGGAATCAAGCCCAAGGCCTTGTGCATACTAGGGAAGTACTCTGCCACTGAGCAGTATTCCCAGTCCCTGTTAAGTACTTATTTATGGGCTAAGGGCGTAGCTCACTGATTAAAGCACCCACTTTGCAAGCACAAGACCCTGGGTTCCATTCCACAGCACCACATAAGATGGGCATATTGGTGCACTTGGGAGGCTGAGGCAGGAGGCTTGTCATGAGTTCAGGACCAGCCTGGACTACAGAATGAGATGAGATCCTGTCTCAAAAAAATCTTCCCCCCCCCCCTCTCTCTCTCTCTCTCTCTCTCTCTCTCTCTCTCTCTCTCTCTCTCTCTCTATATATATATATATATATATATATATATATATATATATATATATATATATCAGTTCTGAGTATCGAATCCAAGACTATTTTTAATTATGAGACAGTCTTCCTAAGTCGCTAGATTGCCCAGGCTGAGCTCAAACTTGTCATCCTTCTGCCTTATCTTTTTTTTCTTCTTTTTTGAGACACGATTTCACTCAGTTCAGGCTGATGTTGAACTCACTATGGAGCCCAGGCTGGCCTTGGACTCAAGGCAATCCTCCTGCCTCAGCTTCCAGAGTGCTGGGCTTACAGGTGTGCACCACCACACCTGGCTTATGTGGTGCTGGGGAATCGAACTCAGGTACTTAGCACTTGATGTAGCACTTACTAGGCAGGTGCTTTAACCATTAAGCAAGTCCTCGAGTCCCCCTTCCGCCTTATCTTCCCAGAGTGCTGGAATTACAGACATCTGCCCCTACATGCAGCTTAATTTTTCTTTTCCAGCTCTGTGGATTGAACATGAAGCCTTTGCTCTGAGTATATCCCCCAGCTCTTTTTTATTGTTTGAGACAGGGTCTTGCTAAGTTACTAAGTTGAAAATTACCCAGGGTGGGCTTGAATTTGCAATTCTTTTTATGATTATTTTCAATTATTTTATTTCACTTTCGAGACAGGTTTGGTTATGCTCTATAGTCCAGGCTGGTCCTAAACTATGTAGCCCAGGCTGGCCTTGAACTCATGGCAATCCTCCTGTCTCAACCTCCCAAGTGCTGAGATTACAAGTGTGCACCACCATGCCCAGCTAATTTTTATGTGGTGCCCAGGGGATCCAACCCAGGGCCTTGTTCATGTCAAGCAAACAACAACCACTAGGCTGCACCCCAGCCTGTGATTCTACTGCCTCTGCTTCTGCTTCTTGAACTGCTGAGATTAAAGATCTGCGCTACCGGACCTGGCTCTTAATTGTTCTTATTACTTTTTGAGAGAGGGTCTCATTCTGTGTTCTAGGGAATTGTAGTTCTGAATTCACCATGCAACCCAGGCTGGCCTCAAACTCATGGCAATCCTCCTTCTTCAGCCTCCCAAGCACTAGGATTTACTAGTATTATAGGTGTGTGGTACCATGCCCAGCTTTTAATTTAATTTAATTTAATTTATTTTGAGATAGGGTCTCAGTCAGTAGTCCAGGCTGCTCCTCAACTCACTGTAGGCTGGCCTAGAACTCACTGCAGTCTTCCTGCCTCAGCCTCCTGAGTGCTGGGACTATGGACGTGTGCCAACACACCCAGTTTATGGAGTACTGGGAATTGTACTCAGGGTCTTGGCTTGCTAGGCAAGTGCTTTAACCACTGAGCTACACTCCCAGCACTTTCTCTGTGCCTCTGGCCCCTCCTCTGCATCCCTATATTAGAGTCCAGTTTAGGAGAAGACATGTTTGTGTTTTGTTTTTCTATCTTGGGATTAAACTCAAGGCCTTCACACTGAGCCATGTCCTCAGGCCGTTTTTAAAAAAATTTTTTTGAAACAGGATCTCACTAAATCACTAAGTGATTCAGATTGGGTTTGATTTTGCAATCCTCCTGTCTCAGTCTCCCCAGTGCTGGGATTATAGGTGTGTGTTATCATGCCCAGCTTTAATTTTTATTTTTGAGACAGAATCTCCTCAAGTTGCCCAGGTGGGCCTTGAACTTGCCATTCTCCTGCCTCTACTTCCCTAGGAGCTGGCGTTGTAAGAGTATGCTGCCGTACCCAGCTTTGTTTTTTTTCCCCAGTGACTCTCGATGAAACCAGGACAGGAGCCCAGTATCCTGATTCTCCTCTCAGGGGAGGGCTAGGGGAGCAGACCTGGCCAGACTGTTTACCAGAATAGGTAGACAAGGCTGGTTAAGGCTGGTGGTGGGACAGAGAAGCCACTTGAAGAAACACTCCAGTTGAGCTGAGGAGACAGGAAAGAGTAGAACCTCTTTACCAAGCCACATTAAACAAACAAACAAACAAAAAAAAAAAAACTGAGTTGAGGGCTGGAAGTGTAGTTCAATGGTTAAAGCCCTTGTCTGGCAAGCACAAGGCTGCCCTGGTGGCACACGCCTGTAATCTTGGTGGTACACTTGGGAGGCTCAGGCAGGAGGATTGCCTAGAGTTCAAGGCTGGGCAGGGCCACATAGTGAGTTCAGGACCAGCCTGAACTACAGAGTGATACCCTGTCTCAAAAAAAGCGTTATTTTATATCAAGCAATTCAGTTGCACTACATACACTCCTTGCTTTATTGTGTTACCAGTTACTGTTACCAGTCAATAGTGACAAAAAAAAAAAGAGCAAGTAATAAGGAATCGAGTACCCTGCTCCCCTCCAGGCCTAGTGGCTCAAGGGAGCTGCCACTGGCCATTTAAATTAATGACTGAGATGCCAAACAGGTCTGGAGACTAGACCAGCCCACATCCCCACCCCAAACATCACGCACAGCTCAAGGAAGATGATCAGAATACTTCATGTCTCCCGGCGCCCCTCTCCGACTCTCCAGAATTTTGGATCTCCCGGTCCCCCTGACCTTTTGCCACCACAGGCAACACATGCACAAATCCCTCTGTCACCGGGCAGGGGCCTGAGCTCAGCGGGAAGCGGAGGGATCTCAGAGCCCAGGGCTTCTGGCCGTTAGCTTAGGCCAAACAGCTCTAACAACCTGGAGCCGAGGAGGGATGGGGCTGTGGGAGGGCTCGGCACTTGGAGGCCCGCCTGGTAACAGAAACCCCACCCCATACTCCAGACCCCACCCCAAGACGGAGGTCGGGAAGGAAGCAAAGCCAGCCCGGGAATGGTCACTCCGCCCCCCACCAGCTGCTGCCCTCCCCGGAGCAGGCGCTGCAAGCCACGGCAGAGCCCCCTTGCGCACCGACTGGCCTGGCTGGCTTGTCCGGGATTTGCAGAGCAGCAGGCAAGCGCCAGCACTGGGACCAGAGGATCCCCTGCCCGCTAGGCTCAGCCCACACCCTTAGGGCCTTGAGGTGCAGCCTCTGTGATAGAAAGGCAGCTCGGCCCCCACGCCGCCTCGCCAGACTGCGGCTCGGTATTTGGGGCGCATGTGGAGGGAGCCTCCCAGCCCACCCCGTCATCTCGCCGCTGCGAAATGGTGGCAGCGGCTGCGGCGGCTGCAGTGGCTGGCGAGGGGAGGCCTGGCTGGGAGAAGCCGCTGTGTCTGGAGTCCCACCGGGGGGCCTGGGGATCGGAGTAGTTGCGAGGCAGGCAGCCGTCCCGCCCCACCCCGGCCCACCAGCTCTCTCCCTGCTGGGCTGAGAGGGCAGGGGCTGGGATGGACCCCGCGGGGGCGGGGGCTTCTCAAGGCCGGTACTTTCCGGAGAGGGGCGTGGGGAGCGCGCCCTCCCCGCCTCACGGCCTGGGTGTCAGCCATGGAGGAGTACCGTGTGTGTGCGTGCGCGTGTGTGAGTGTGTGCGCCCGCTCCGTGTCACGCCAACCCCATCCTTCCCCGCGCCCCGGCCCCGCCCAGAGCTCCTGCGTCCCAAGCACTCCCGCGTGGCCGGGCCCCCGGCGGCCGGCGCGCCCACCCTCGCCCGGTCACGGCGCCCTCGGCTCCCGGGCACCACCCGCGCCCGCGCCCGCTGACCTCCTCCATGCTGCGCAGGGCTACGCCGTCCGCGCCGCGCCAGCCCCCGGGGGCGTCGGGGGCGGTGGCCCCTCCATGCGCCCCGCCGGGCAGCTGCACCGGCGGTGGCCGCGCTCCCGGAGTGCCTGGCGTCCGCCGTCAAGCCCCCTCCCCGCCCCGCCCGCCTCGCCGGCCCCGCCCCTTCGCCCGCCCCCCACTCCAGGGTGGGGGCCGCGCCTCGAGCGCCCTTGCTTACACGCAGTCACCCAGCCACTCACGCACGGGGAGACACACACACACTCACGACTGACGCCTCCAGGGACTCCTGCCCGCCTCCCCTCGGGGTTCGGCGTGGGGGGTTGGGGAGCGCTGTCAGCGGACAGGAGACCCCTCCAAGGGAAAGCCCCCTCTTGGGCTCCGAGGGTTATCAGAGTTCAATGGGCCCTGTCATTTTCCAGGCGCCAGAGAGGGGCTTGTCCAAGGTCACCAAGCAGCTTGGTGGCAGGGCTGACCCCATGGCCTAGACTGGCCGCCTCCCAGGCTGATGGACCACTTCAGAGGTTGTTGGAGAGCAGGCCAGGCGTGCCACAGAGCCAGGAACACAAGGGGCACCGTGGCCCCATCCCGTGATGGCCGTGAGAACTGGGAGCTGGTGGGGGGAGGAGGAGGGAGCGCCTGTTCCTTAAGGCCAGGTCCGCCTAGATGCAAATTTGTCCCGAAGCTCTTGGCTGGGGGTGGGGAACAAGGATGGAGATTCCTATCGCCCACCATGCCCCAAGCATGTGCCAAGCAGGAGGAGGATGAGGATCTGTTTACTAGAGAAGGCACATTTGAACCCCCGAATACCATCTGCCTGCTAGTTGCCTTGGGGGTAGTGGCGAGAGCCACTCTGATGAAGAACAAGGAGGTGGCCAAAGACCCCTTCTCCCTCCAGTACCCACCCCCCCTCCCAAGGTGGTTCCTGAACCCCCACTGCCCTGTCCTGCCCTAGACAGGGAAGTTCCAAACTGAGAGGGGCATCACATGAACAGGCCTGCTGCGCAGGGCAGCGGTGGAGTCCGCAAGGGCAGGGGTGGGAATTCACTCCCCCAGGCCAGCAGTGGGTCTTGGGGAGTAGGTGTGCAGGGGCTGGCTACTGGGACACCCCCTCTCTGGTCATCAGGCACCAGAGGGTAAGGGAGAAAAGGGCAGGCAGAAAGCTGAGAGAGTACAGATCTTCAGTGGGCCACACAAAGGGGGCTTTATAGGCTGGGAGTGGGGGGCATTCTGGGAGCAGGGAGGCAGGAATGTGGCCGGAGGCCCTGAGCTGCTGGGCTGAGGTTAGATCCCACAGGGCTCCCTGTGCCTTAGCCCTATACAGCGTGGGTGGCTTTGCTCCTGCAACTGTAGGTAAGAGCCCCTAGGCCCCTCACCCTTGGCCACTTCGGGTGGGGATCCGTGGGCACTGCCCATATAGTCCCTGTTTGCCCTGCCAGCTGGCTGCAGCCTCTCTCAGCATCCCCACCATGCCCTCTGGGTGGCCTCATGCCTCCGTCTGCTACCCCAGGGCCTCGCTGGCTGCTGGCAAGGCGAAAGCAGACTTCAGTGGGGTCACAGGCTATGGGGTCAATGGGGCCCTTTGTCTCTTCAGACAAAGTCTGTCCTGGGCTCAAGAGACGGGAGACAGAAGGCTGCCAGCCGGCAAGCGGGTCTGCCCCACTGCACTCCACCCAACCGCTAGCAGGCCTCTCCCAGGCCCTGTGGAGCTAGGTCCAGGCTGTGGAAGCCAGGCTCACTTTCTTTCCCCTCACTGGCTTTCCCCTGATTCTCTTACAGGGCCCAAGAAGTAAAATCAAGGAATAGGAGCCAACCATTCTGAACCTTTAAAATAGCTGTAGCTGGCCAGACCTACATTCTGTTGTGGGTCTTTGTGAGGTCAGGGGCTGCCCACCTTCTAAGGAATTGACCTGAGCTGGGCCTGGTGGCACAAGCCTGTAATCCCAGCTAGTACTTTGGGATGGTGAGGCAGGAGGATTCCAAGTTCACTGTAGCAATTTAGCAAGATCCTATCTCAAAATCAAAACCAAACCATGGGCTGGGATATAGCATAGTTCAAGGCCCTGTGTTTTGTTTCCAGCCCAAGAGTGGTGCATGGTAGAGAAGGAAGATGCTAATCTGGCTCCAAGGACTAGACTCCTACTAGCCAAAGTTATGGTGGCTGGATTGTTAAAATCCAAAGCTAGTTTATCAACATACACTGAGGAATACAGAACACTTTAACCTCCTGCCCCTCCCTGCCCTGCATGGGCCAGATCTTGCAGCAATGGCTTTGCCACAGAGGCACAGCAGTGGGAAGAGGAGCAGGGCCCAGCCCAGGTGATGTGATGTGTATTTTAACTTCCTTATGAAGTTAAAAGGAGACACTCGTGGGGGTAGAGGAATGGCACAGTGGCTAAAGTTCTTGCCTTGCAAGCACGAGGCCCTGAGTTCCACCATGCCTAGCTTATGTGGTACTGGGGAATTGAACTCGGGTACTCAGCGCTTGCTAGTCAAGTGCTTTAACCGCTGAGCTGTTCCTCCAGCCCTTTATTTATTTATTTATTTATTTATTTATTTATTTATACAGGATCTTATTCAGTTGCCCAGGTTGGGCTTGAACACATAATTCTGCAGGGATTACAGGCAGGTGCCACTGTTCCTGGTCTATCCTATGTTGATTATTATTAGCTTTAGTTCAGCAGGGGCCAATTTCTGATCTTGTCACTCAGTTCTGAGAGGCCACACCCTGACTATAATCAGGTATTTGTTTGAAGGGAACAAACAGATGACGGGCACACCCCGTCTGCAAGTTGCCTTGGCTTTGCTTGGGGAGCTGAGAACTATGGCTAAAGCCCGTGACTCCCTCCTGGTGCCATGGGCTGGGAAGAGAGGAAGGAGGTGGATTACTCAGGAGGGAGTGGAAGGAGATGAGAGGGAAGGGGGGCAGTGGCGCCCCGCTCCTGCACCTGCTGCTCTGAGAACAAAGCCAAGGGTGACGCAATCCTGGCCAGTGCTGAGGCTGCCAGCCCTGAGGAAAAGTGGGCGTTGGGTGGGGAGGGCAGTGGGCAGCAGTGTGGACACCGGTGCCTGTGGAGCCTGACTCTGGCCTCCAAGTCCAATGCGGGGCTCTCTCATGTAGCTCCTGATTTCCTCCGAAAGCCCGTCACCCAGGTCAGACCCCTCCTCAGACAGTCACAGCCACCTCAGAACAGAGTGTGGCATGATGCAATAGGACATCATCGCAGCAGCCTCTGTGGTGAGGGAGGGAGGGCTTCCCCTGGGCCAAGGGGTGCCGGGAGAGATCCAGATGAGCTGTCCCCTGGCTCCCACCGGACCTTCCCCAGCAGGCCTCAGGCTGCAGGTTTCTGACCCCGTCTGCTCTGCTTGTCCTAGAGACAAAAGGGCAAAATACTTGGAAGAAGAGAAGGCTCAGGAGAACCTTAACCCGGCACCTGCGTACCTGCATGGAACAGTATGTATGTATGTGGCTCTGGGAATCAAACCCAGAGCCATTGCACTGAGCTACAGTCCCCCAGCTCCATATATATATGTTTCATCTCCAGCACAGGGGTGGCACGCAGTAGTGGCAGAGAAGGAAGATGCTAATCTGGCTCCAAGGACTAGACTCCTACTAGTACTTTTATATTTTTTTGCTCTGTCACCCAGGCTGGTCCTGAACTCACTATGGAGGCCAGGCTAGCCTTGGACTTGTGGCAATCCTCCTGCCTCAGCCTCCCAAATGCTGGGATTACAGGTGTGTGCCACCACGCCCAGGTTATGTGGTGCTGGGGAATCAAGCCCAGGGCCTTATGCTTGCGAGGCAAGTGCTTTAACCACTGTGCCATTCCCCCAGCCCCCGTGTTTAATTTTATTTTGAGGCAGAATCTGGCTAATTTGCTAAGTTGTATGTGCTGGGCTCAAATTTGCAAGCCTTCTGCCTCATCTTCCCTGAGTGCTGGGATTACAGGCCTGAGCCACCATGCCTGCTTGGTACCATACGTGGTAAAACAAATGAAGTAAAAGCTAAGGTAGACCCTGAACCAGTCCAGGCCCCAGCTATTCTCATGAACCATCATCAAGCCAGTGGAGGTGGTTTGTGGAGGGACAGTGGCATCTACCGGCCCCAGGGTGTCAGCCTCAGTTGCCCATGCCACACAGGAGCCCAGAGAACCAGGTCTTCTCTCCCTCCCTCCACCTGGAGAAAGGAGTCTTGTCTACATACCAGGTCCAGGTAGAAGATGTATGATGAGCCAGGGTTCCCAAAGGGGTGGCACGCAAAATGGGGCATCTACAGAGGACTGGAAACACGGTTTATGAATATTTAAGCTGGGGAAGGAGGAATAGTATAACAGCTAGAGCTCTGGCCTAGCAAGTGCAAGGTCCTGCGTTTGATTCCCCAGCACCACATAAGCAGGGCATGATGGTACAGGTTTGTCATCGCAGCACTCATGAAGCTGAGGCAAGAGGATTGCTGTGAGTTTGAAGTCCAGTCCGGGCTACATAGTGAGCTCAGCCTGAACTATGGGTGAGATCCTGTCTCAAAAACAAACAAACAAAAATCTTAATTTTGCCCAGCCACCACCCAAGCCTGAAAGGATGGACGCATGGCCTAGCCCAGAGGAGCCACTAGGTGGCGGGAGAAGCCTAAGGACTCACCAGGCTCCATCTGTTCCCACCACCACCTCCACAGCCCGCCATCCCGCCAAGGGCCTCCTGCCTGCTTCCCTCCTCACAACCTTTCCCTGTGAAGGGTTCCTGGAGTCTGTGCAACAACCCCCCCCCCCCCCCCCCCCCCCACCACCACCACCACCACACACACACACCCCGGCCTTCTGCCTTTGGGAAGGCGGTAAGCTCTTTCCAAAATTCTGCTAATAGTAACAATCAGTGCCTGTGGCTTGAGTGCTCAAGATGTACCAGACATTTTACATGCCTTATCTCATGTTCACACAGGGCAGATATGAATGCTCTCTCCCTTTTAAAGGGAGGAAAGAGACTGAAAGAGCACGGGCAAACTTCCTACATCCCTCAACTAGTCAGCAGTGAAGCCGATGCCAACTCAGACTGGCCCTCCCAGACATGTTAACCAGCAGGCACAGGAACAGGGAGGAGGCGGAGGGCGTGGAGGGTGCATCTGAGAAGCCTGCCCACTAACCGTACAGCCTGTCACCCACCATTCCTGAGATCCTAGGAGAAGGTCATTATGAAACAGTGGCCAGGTGATCCAGACGACACAGCCCCTGCCCTGGCCATGAACCACTGCCCACACCCTCTTCCAGGCTCACAATACACTCTGGATTCTCCCTTCACCCTCTTCAATGAACATCATATTCTTGTAGGTTCTCCACCTAACATAATTGCCCAAAGGTGAATCCAGCCCCACTTTAACCTCCTCGCTTGGCCTGGTTCTGTCTGACCCACTCCTTGGTTTGCAGCAATTCTCAAGGGGGTACCTGTCAGTGTGCCAGGCACAGTGCTGGGCTGGGTGCAGGGTGGGAGCGGATGGTGGAGATGAACAAATGCAGAACCCCTCTCCATGTTTAAAGCCAGGCCCACATCACTTCTACATCCACTGTCCCAATTAAAGGAATACTGGCCTTATATCCAAAAGAAAACAATATATACCTCTGCTGCAATCTTTTCAACACCACCAGGGCACAGGGAAGAAGGTGGAGAAGCCCACACTGACACCCTTTATCTTTGAAACAGAATCTCACTCTGTAGTCCAGGTTGGTCTTGAACTACGTAGCTCAGGCTGGCCTCAAACTCACAGCAATTTTCCTGCCTCAGCTTGAGTGTTGGGATTACAGATGTGCAACACCACATCTGGCTTATATGTTGATGGGGAGCTGAACCCCAGGGTTTGTGCAAGTGCTCTAACTGCTGTGCTATTATTCCATCCAGACACTACCTGTCTATAATTCTGTTGAGTTATAAACCCAAATAACACAGGAGAGCTGCTGCTGAACATCCTCTCATTCCATTCATTCTAAACCTTCTGAACCTCCAAACTCTGCCATAACCATCCAACACTTTTCTCTCCCAGAGTAAACCCTATTAGCCTCTCTCACTCTCCACCTGTGCCATCACCCCTCAATCTGCAGACTACAGGCTCACAGGCAAAAATCTCATTTCTCGGAAGAGGCAGGGGGAAAGCCAGGTCTCACCAGCCTGCAGGATAAACCCAGGATGGGAAAAAGGACATTCACCTGAGTTCTCTTTGCACGCCCTCTCTTCCAAGAGGGAAGAAAACTTCAACCAGTAGTTCACGCTACCCGAGTGGGGTAAGTACCATCTCATCCCAACAAGGGGTGATTTGTGAGTTCCACTCTTCTGACCAAACCAATGAGAACTACAACTCCCAAGACAGTGTCACTTACTTCATTTAGAGTGCTCCCCTGATAATACAGCAGGAGCCTTGCAAACAATTTCAAAAAATGAACTCAGGTGGCACACTGGTCCTCTAAGTGGGGATCTGAGAGAGCAGGTGGGAAAGAGAGGGAGATTTAAGTGGCTCCAAACACAGGGATGTCAGAGGATCACATGGGGTCTTTTTCTCTCCAAAGGGCTCAGGAGGGAACAAGCTAAACAGGAAACAGGAAGAATGCAGGGGGAACCTAAGGCCTTGACTGTCAGCCCGAGTAAATGGCAGGCCATGGCAATATGAGAAACCCTAGGTAGAGCCCAGGGCACTGCTACTTAAGAGAAAGGCAGCAACAGGCACCTGGCCCCAGAAGTCTCTGGGGCTCTCCTGCACCTTCCAGTGATGGCTGCCAGTCAGGAGTGTTTCACCATCTAACTCAGACAAGCTTAGTAACAGGTGGCTCTGCTCTGCAGACAACACAGGAGACCCTCCACACTGCCCCACCCACCATTCCCTGAACGTGGGCAAGGTGTCATAAGATGGAAGAGGAACCGACAAGCACAAACCCAAATAACACAATTTCTAAACATTTTTATTTCAAATCTCTTTTCACCCCTCCCCAAAAAGACATGGGTTGGTACAGCAATCATAAAAAGGAGATACAAACACAAGAGTCCAATGTCTCCCGCACCGACACTTACAAAACCGGGAACTGTACAGGAGGGTTCCAAACAGGACTGCAGCAGCTACTAACGTCCCTTTACGAGAGTCACACATGCCTATTAATACAGTATATACAGACACCCGCTCTGGAACTAAGCTACAGGGACACCCCAGCTCCCACCCCTCTACCCCAGAAAAATACCAAAACACACCCAAAGTGCATTTGTTTATATCAAAACATCTTTCCCTCTCCCCTCCCACCCCCAATCCCTCCCACCCCATTTAAGATTGGCCTGCAAGTCTATTTTAACCATTTAGTCATTTTTATAGTTTATGAAAATAAATTATACAGCAACTATTTTAATAAATTAAGCACAAAAAGGGAGAGAAAAGGAGGAAAACTAAATGGGAAGACAAAAGCCAGGCCACGCTTTGGCTTGGAGGGGAGCAGAGGTGGCTAGAGGACAGAGTGGTTGCAGGAACGTGTGGCTCCCCTTCTGAAGAACTGGCAACCACCCTGAGCTCAGAATGACACCCCTCTTGATTTTTTAAAACAACCAAAATGTACAGCAGTGGCTATGCCACAGGCAGCACCAATATGCACACTCCAAGCACCAGCCTACCCGAGGGCAGCGCCTGGATCCTGCCTGTCCCTCGAGGGAGCACCAGGGATGGAGTCATCAGTTTGCCCGCTCCCTCCACCTGAGCTGACCAGGGAGCTGTGGAGGCAGCTCTGAGCACAGCCGCGCGCGCGGCGTGTGTACTCAGGGTCCGATGGAGAGTGTCCTTTGTGTTCCTTACACTATCTCCAAGAACAACTATGATCGCAGTCCAGCTGCAACCAGAAGTTCGTTTGTGCCTCCCTGCCACAACTGGCTGCTTCCTGCCTGCCCCTTGATGCTTCTTGGCACTGTGGAGGGAGCAGTTCCGAGCAAGTACCCTCTAGAGCCCACTGAGGGTGAAATGGGAATGGAGGCACGTCACAGACTCAGCATGCAGGACCGGCTTCCCAGGAGGTAGATGAGAAGGGACGAGGAAGGTACAGAGGACAGCGGTGCTAGGCAACCTACCGGGAAGGCCAAGAAGCAAAGGAAAGGACACAGACAATATGGAATCTGCACATAGAGAAAGGTCTCTGGCAGACTAGAGAACCGATATTTAAAAAGCAACTCATTCCTCTGTTTTCTGACTGTAGTACCTGAGTCCCCAGCGCCTGTCTCTGTGATCCAACCCCACCTCACACCTCCCAACATTTTTGTTTTCATTTGTTGAAGGCCTTGTCATCTTGTGCTGAACATGAGGCTCTAATATCAAAACAGGATATATCATGGGAACCTGCTGACTTGACCTCTGTGGCCAAATAATCCTACAGCTACCATAATGGGGTACACTTTTATCTTTTTTTTCTTTTTTTTTTTAATAAAAAAAGTTTTACTCCCCAGGAGCAAATAAATCATTTTGAACTACTGATAAACACTGCTGCAGTGAAAAGAAAGATGGCTACATGTATGCAATAGCACAATTCAGTGTAAGAACAGCTGTGTTGACAATTAGAGATAAAAACCACATATCCACCACCCCCTCCCCCCCCAACCCCAAGCCAAACCAAGAGGATTCCCATAGGGAAAATGTCTAACTCAAAAGCTCCTCCCCTACACATAGGGGCCTGTCATTCTCTTAAAAGTGGAAAATAAATCCCAGTCTCTCCCAGTGGAGATGCACTCAAGAACCCAACTGGTGGCAAGACTTCTGCAAATGGAGAAGACAAACACACACACACACTCTCTCACAGACATGCAGACCTCCTTCCAGCAGCCACAGAGCCATGTCCCAGTACTTGTTCTCTAACTCCCAAGCTCAAAAGCTAAGGAAAAGGCAGCCAGAAGGATCGCACCTTGAGAAGTTCCTCTTATTCCCACCTCTTGCCTGACAAGAAACTTCAGGCAGGCCATGCTCTTCCACAGGACCCAGGGTGAGGGCTGAAGAGGCTGGCTTTCCACGGTACTTCTGGCTTTATTCCAGTCTCTCACCCCTGAACCTGGGACTCTGGCCACCCTCTGCTCCCCAGTCCTTCTGGGCTGTGCACTGGGGGAGCATGTGCAACCATTGCCACATCACTCCCAACCAAGATAAGGGGCTCATACAATCAGCCCAGGTGAAAGTATCAGGAAGGGAAGGAGGAGGAATCATGAAGGCAGTTCCCTGTGATGACTTTCTTCTCAGAAGCTGGTGTTGACGTCCATGGCTCCCAGGTGTGACATTCACCTCCCCTTGGCACAGGTGAGACCATACAAAGGTCAAAGGCAATGGCCTTCTACTGTCACCCACTTATCTAGCCCCTAACACCAAAGCTCCCACCCTCTTATTGCTGGGCTCCCAACACAGCACCCACTTTTCAAGTAACAGCTGGCTGTAGCAGTAGTTGTTACTAACTCACACTGGTTCATACCTGTCCTGAGGAAGGTTACAGTAGATCAGTTATAAATAAAAAGTATACATGCAGGGTCTGAAAGTATGACATCACTCACCACTCACCTACAGCTTAGTTCAGAAACCCAAAGTGCATTCTTAAAGGGAGTCTTTTCCACTTTGCTACTTCAAGATACAACAACCAGAAAGGAATGAGATCTCCATAGACTGTCAATCAGGACTGCATGGCACTGGCAGGGAGCGAAGTGCCGCTCAGATTCCCTCTGTTCTGCTGGGTCTCTAACCAGCCTGTGCTTCGATCAACAGACCTACCCTATGCCTCCTACCCTAGCCTGCTCTGCACAAGACCACCAGTAAAAGTGTCAGACATATGTCAGTGAAGGCTGTCTCTTGTGCTGCTGTTCATTATAGACTGTTCTACTGGAGAAGGTTCAGGCTACTTTGGGATACGGCTAAAGCACAGATGGCCAGTGGACAGAGTTCAACACACTCCCTAAGAAGACAGAGCAAGTGGCTAGTGAGGATAGGTTATGCCTCTGTAGCTGGTCTGTTTTTGTACCTGAGTGTGGTGATTCTCCAGTGGAAACCCTTGTACTATGAGGTGCATGTGCTCTGCCTCCCTGCACTGACAACAGCAAACAGTGAGGTCCTAGGCAATGGACAGGCACCTTACTGACTGCCCCAACTATCATAAGCCCTCACATCTATTTCAGTCTGGACTAGTGCGCTGAAACAGCCATCTTTAATGATGCTGCTCTGAGGGGGCTGTATACTGTTTAGTACAAACCATGCGGATTTCTGCTTTCTTGCTTCTGTTCATGTGTTTTTCGTCTCAGCATGCTGCCCTCGCCTACAACCCAAAGCTTCATCACCATAGAGCTTTCCCAGCCCATCTGGTCTACCCTGATCTCACCCACTCTAAATATCTTTAAAGAATCATCCTTGATTATGTACCAGAATGAGTTATTCTCCAATTCCTTCATGTATGGCAGTCAACTCAGTTTCCTAGGCCAGTGATCATTTCTTCTACCTCATACATTTTACAGTATCTAGTTCAGAGCCCTACAAACACACTAAAAATAATTTTAAAATTATAAATGGCTGAAGTGGGGGAAAGAATCCCAGGTAGATGCATATCAGCCACTGGACCTCAATGCATTTCAGACTTCAGGCTCTATGATATGGTGACACTTCTGCAAGACAAAAATGACCTACACCCTCCAGAGGCAAGACTAATAGGTTAAGCCAATCTCTGAGATCACTATTTTACTTAGTTGGTAACAACTGTCTTTGGAGCTACGGAGGAACAAGGTAATGAAGGATATATAAGGGGCTGGGTTATGCTACAAAGGTGATTTTGTGGGCTATGTCTTTTTTCTTTTTTTTTCTTCCTCCCCCCCCCCCCCCCTTTTTTTAAACGAGACAGGGTCTTGCTCTGTAGCCCAGGCTGGTCTTGAACTCACTATGAAGCCCAGGCTGGCCTTGGACTCCTGGCAATCCTCCTGCCTCAGCTTCCCAAATGTGCTACCATGCCCAGCTTATGTGGCGTTCTGGGGAATTGAACTTAGGGCCATGCACATGCTAGCTAGGCAAGCACTTTAATCCCTGTGCCATTCCTCTAGCCCCTGTGGGATATTTCTTTACAGCTAGGTAATGATGCACGTTTTCTCTCTGATCAGCTACAAGGAAGACTGGTCACTGTGTACAAAGTGTAAGGCTGATGGACAGTGCTCCCAGATGAGGCAACCTTTTAAATTCCCAAGGTACTGAGCTTCACTCCCAACGTTCAGAAAACCACAAACCTGACACTACTACTTATCTTGTGAGATGAAGCAAATATAGCATAGGGAACCCAAAAGAGGCAGTCTCATGGAAAAGAAGAATAAAGATCTATCAGCTAAACTCACACAGCTCAACAGTTAGCCTTTCCAAAGAGTAACTCTCTAGGAAAGCAAACTCAGAAAGTTCTACCACTTGCTAACAGACAGCTGCAGAAAAAAAATCATTAATAAGCACTGAGTTTTTCTCCTTCCTCTTCCATGCCTACCTAGAAAACAGGCAACTCTCAAATCAGTATCTGACAGACTTCCCACTGAATGGAAGGTGACAAGGTATGATTTGGAAAATATCTGGGTTGCTAGAATCAAGAAAAATGAAGAAGGCCTTGCTACCTCTTATTCCAGAAGAGGAATGACAAAGATCAACCTAAAAACACGAAACATCATGTTCCCTTCCTCTGAACGAAAGAAATTCCATTAGCCGGGACACTTGAGGCTTCCTCTGGGAAGAACACAAAAGCTTCGTTTCTTACGTTCCTTCTCACTCCCTTTCACTGGCTGACAGACATCTGGTGGTAACACTCACCCCTAAGCCATAGGTAGTTTGCCAAGAAAAGTCTGGAAGCATGCACCATTAACCTCAGCAGCCCACATCAGAACTCTGAAAGGTTCAGTGATGAGAAACACTATTGTCCTGACAGCTGATGAAAGCAGTGATGCTGCCATAACTGGAGAGAAATGATGGTTATCTTGAGGGGGAATGGTCTGAGGGTGGTGGGAACACAGGTTAAGTTCAAATCAGAGCTTAAGGAATTAGGCAAAAAAAAAAAAAAAAGGACAAAACAAACACAAAAAATACAGCTTCCATGGCAGGTGATTCTGGGATTAGGTTCCTAAACTTTAAAAGGATCCTGAGTATCATTACTTCCTCCAGCAAAGGCTATTTGCGAGCTATGTTCAACAACCTTTTCTTCTAGACCACCTGCTCTGCTTTCTCTCCTGCTTCTACCAAATCTGGCAGGGAGAAGCAACTTCTCCCTCACGCAGAACTTCCAATCGTGCTTGGTACTTCTCTGGCTCCTTCCTGCTCCTGATGCTGCCTTTGGCACCAGCTGCCTAATGGGCCTCTTTCCTCCTTGCCCCTTCTTTGGACCTGCTCACTCTCTACACCACTTCCATCCAACAGGCACAAATCCTAGCTGCTCTCAAGGTAAGTTTTCCATACTGAGAAATGCAATAACCAAAAACAAAACTTCTGAAAAGAAACAGTGTTGAGACTTCTTCCAGTTTTCAAGGAGCTCATCTAGTTCCAGAATACCAGAGGGGTGGGCATGAACAGCGCAAACCCCACACGGATATGGTTGTGTGCTTCTTCCAAGCCCCAGGGTTGCAGGGGGAACCAAAGTCTTCACGAAGAGAATCCTAACCGTTCCTACTCCTTTTTCCTTGTTTTTATTTTCATCAGGTAATTTCACTTGGCTCTTCAAACTGGAGCTTGACAACCAAATGCCTATACAGAAAAGGAAAAAAATTAGATCAGTTCAAAAAAGTAGAATGAAAATGGAGTGAAAGGACAGACTAGCAAATGAAGGTGGGGAAGCACAGATCAAAATGGGAGTGAGATCTGAGCATGGTGGCATGTACCTGCAAACCCAGTGCTCAGGCAGCTGAAGTGAGAGGAGCATTTATGCACGGGTGTTACAGACCAGTGAGGGCAATATAAACAAGACAAAACACAACATAACAACAACAAAAAAATGGGGTCTGGACAGCCAGATGCATCTGCGATCACTGCAGCTGGCTAGGTATGTGGCAATGGTCTCCGTTGGGGGATCTGAGAAGCCTATGACTTGGTTGTCAACACAAAGTTTCAAAATAATTGATAAATATTTCCTATGACATTGCCTAAATTTTCTCTTTCCTTTTACTCTAATTTCCTGTCCATCTTCCCCTACTTACTTCTTGTCATAGTTTGGATCTGGAGTGTCCCCCAAAAGCCTCATGTTCCTATGGATATTGTATAGGGTTGGGAGGTGGGGTCTGGCTGGTGAAGGGGTTGGATACTTAGGTCTTGACCTGCAGATTCCTGTGCTGGTTCTGCCTTTCCTCCCACTCTCTCTCTCTCTCTGTACCATCACGTTGTGAGGATCTCTGCCACTGGAGCTCTGGCGCTGGCCCTGCCCTGGCTCCAGCCCTGTCATGTGCTTCCATAATTTTCTAGCTGCCTACCTATGAATGGACAGAGACCTTTTGAAACTGTAAGCTACAATAAATCTTTCCTCCCTAAGTTGTTGATGTTGGGTATTGAGTCACAGACATGAGAAAGTAAGACATCTCTGAAGCTAATCTGCTTATAAAGGAAGTACACCTCATGCCTACAGCAACATTTTGTAGGCCTGGCTATAAACAGACCTAGGTCTCTGTAGCTTCTAGTTACTAAAGAGGGCTGACATAGAAGCACAAGATAGTGTAGCTTTTATCTTGTGACTTGAGACAGGCACTATTCTAGTATTTATACTCTAACATGAAATTCACCAAGTAACAGCACTAAGCACCCAAGTTCCGAACTCCTACAGCCTGACCAGCAAGCAGTCCAACTAAAGGTGGGTGTGGTGACACATGCCTGTAATCCTAGCACTCAGGAGGATGAGGTAGGAGGAAGGCCATGAGTTCGAGGCCAGCCTAGGGTACACAGTGAGTTCAGGACCAGCCTTGACTACACAGCAAGATCCTGTCTCAAAAACAAACACAGTCCTAGGCCACAGGGTCTATATCTGAAGCAAGTGCAGCATTATACTTACTTCTTTGCTACAACAACAATACCAATGCCACAAGAGGCTAGGCCCCTGGGGACTGAGCTCAGACCTTTACTGTAACAGCTATCCCCCACTCATACCATTTCTGTGGTAAGCACCCACAGAAATAATCTAACAAAGGGCTCTATTGACTTTCTCAAGAGTGTAGTCGGTGATCCTCAGCCAGTGCCCGACTGTACCATGCTCCTCCCCTTTCACGTGGGGCTTTTTTACTTACAAGTATCCAGTACCCTTACCCAGATGCTCTCTCCCAGGTCCTCCCTTCTTGGTACTCAGACGTCAGCTCAAATGTCAACCTTCCCGTGAAGTTTTCCCTGATCATCTAAACTAAACTCGACCCAGCTTTACTTTTTCATAACATGTATACCACCTGAAATTAGCCTTTCATTTGCTTACACGTTAGCTGCCTGGCCTTCCTCTTAAGAAAGGAAGCTCAGCAGGAACAGGGCCTCAGAATGTCCTGCTGGGCACTCTACCAATTCACCTGGGTACCTGACAAATACGTGGGTATCTCTTGAATGATAGCTCTTGTTCCTACTATCCTATTTTTGGATCTATCTATTAATAACCTTTTTCTAGGAAGGCTAGACTGCAACTTACATCCATTTTATTCTTGTCCTACCCCCTGCTGCCACACACAATACACTTAAATACTCTTTCTTTAGAAAACTCATCAAGTCTTCCCCCCAACCCCCAGCTTCCCTACCCTAACACTTCTCTGCTTAAGGTTAATCTTATTCACTTATGCTCCATATGATGAAGTCTGGAGCCCACCACACTAAGGTCTTTTTCTGGCTGTGCTCCAAATGTTGGTTCCTCCTGGGGCATAGCATCCATACAAAAGCTCTTTTAACTGAAGGATCCTATCAGTCCTGAAGAGTACAGCCTGTTGGACCTCCCTAGGTACAATCCATGTCCCTATCCTACTCCCGAAGCAAAATCAAGACTCACAGAAATGCTCCTAGACATTAGAAAATTTAAGATGTTTAGGAGTCACTTCCAATGTATAAAACCTATATGTAATTGCAGATACGTATTATGGTTTTGGCCTTCAATTTCTCCAACGGCTATGTATCAAGGCTTGGTCACCAGCCTATGGCACTATTGGGTGATGGTGGAACCTTTAAAAAGTAGTGTGTAGGGGAAGGAAGCTAGGTCCCTGGGGTATGTCCCTGAGGGGACACTAATATTCCAGCTCCTGCCTCTCTCTGCTCTCAGTGCCATGTGGTCAGCAGCTCTGCTCCACTAGTGCTCCCTGCCGTAATATTCTGCACCACAGGCCCAAGAGCAACAGAGCCAGCCAACTAGGACTGAAACCTCGGAAATTACACTCTTTTTGTTATGTCAGGTATTTTGTCATAGTGAAAGCTAACTATATAAAACAAAATAAAGTGTGCACTAGTCCAAGATCTCATATATGAAAACTCTGTTAAGTTTGGGGCTGGAGAAATGGCACAGTGGTTAAAGGGCTTGCCTATCAAGTGCAGGCCCTGTGTTCAATTCCTCAGCATCACATAAAGCTGAGCATGGTGGCGCATGCCTGTAATCCCAGCACTAGGGAGGTAGGGCAGCTACCCTGTGCTACATCATGAGTTCAGAGATACTTTTTTTTGAGACAGGATCTCGCTTTGTAGTCCAGGCTGGTCCTGAACTCACAATGGAGCCTAGGCTGGCCTTGGACTCATGGCAATCCTTCTGCCTCAACTGCCCGAGTGCTGGGATTAGAGGTGTGTGCCACCATGCCTGGTTTATGTGGTGCTGGGGTATTGAACTCAGGTACTTAGTGCTTGACGTAGTGTTTGCTGGGCAAGTGCTTTAACCACTGAACCATTCCTCCAGGCCCCAGAGATAACTATTTTTTAAAAAATTATTTATTTATTTTTGGTAGTATGGGGAATATAACTCAGAGCCTTCACTGTGACCTATATCCCCAGCCCATATTTTCTTAACATGTATTTGCGATACATAATAATAACAATCATTCTGAGAAACTGGCATATTTGGATACCACATCTTCATCATTTTTACTTCCCTTTCCTCTTCCTACCTAACTCTTTATCCTCCTCCACATCTCCTTTTCCTCTCCACAAAGTCGATTTTCTTACTTTCTCCTACCTCTCTTTTACTTTTTTATGGTTTGGTTTTTCTCATCCTAGAGAAAACATGTGATATTTAGCCTTCTGTGTCTGATTCATTTTGCCAAGCATAATGGCCTCAAAGTGTATTCTTTTTCTACATATGATACAAATTTATCTATCTTTATGGCAAAATAGTATTCCACTGTGTAAATATCCCCCATGTTCTTTCATCTGCTGATGGATTTATCAGCTGTTTCCAAGATTTAGCTACTGTAAGTTGTGCTGTTATAAACATGGGAAGACATCACAGATAACCATTCTTGTCTCCTTGTCATTCTTTCTCTATCTGATTAACTATTTTTTTTTAGACAGGGTCTCTCTCACCCTATAGTCCAGGCTGGTCCTGAACTCACTATGTAGTCCAGGCTGGCCTCTAACACATGGCAATCCCCTGCCTCAGCCTCCTGAGTGCAAAGATCACAGGCCTGTGCCACCACAACTAGCTATTATGTGGTGTTGGGGGATCGAACTCAGGGCCTCACACTTCCCAGGCAAGTGCTGTAATTCAGTGTGCTACAGCCCTAGTCCCCCTTACATTTTATTGGCCTGGCTCTCATGCTTTTCGGTAACAACACAGGAGCCGTAACTTTCACAGCTAAGAGAAGACACATCGCTAGGCTCACCTCAGCTACAGCTACAGAGAGCCCACAGGACATCAACACCAGTCGTTACTTTCCCATTGGGAAAAGAGAAGAGAAGGTGAGGAGATTCAAGTCCTTTCCTGACTCAAACACCATCTGTCTTGAGTGATGGGACTAAAGAACAAGGACGGTCAGAACAGGAGCAGCATTCAGCTCCTAGAGAAGACGCCCACACTAAGAGGACAGGCAGGATCACTACTAGGATCACAGCTCCCTACAACTGTGTTCCCTACTGGCCTCAGCCTTTCAATGCTCACTTTAGTGCAGTTTAAAAAACTAATCAGAATCTACTTGCACAAACTAGTATTCTAAAATACATTTTGAGATAATAAGTAAGAACTTGCTGTAGCAATAGGACAACTACTCTTAGATAAATTAATTTCTCAGTTAAAATTTAGTCTCAAGAACAATTTATTTTGCAGTGGCCCAAAGAGTACTCTGAATGGAAGGGTGGGCAGTTTTTTCACTCATTCCTATGTCCCGAGCTGTGGGACTTAGTAGAACTCTCACTGAAGTACATGTCTCATAAAATTAAAGGGACATTTGTGTGATTTTGGAAGATTTCTTCTTCAATTTCCTGTTTTACTTTGTGTAATAGGAGGAAGATCAGTCGAGATAAGCAGGAAAGGGCTGCACATTTATGTACACTTCCTATTTATGCTTAATGGTTAGCTTATACATAACTTAGCAATTTTATCTTCATTAATTAAATTTGGGGGGGGTATACTGTGGACTCAACTAAATACTATTCTATCACTAACTACATTCCAATCCCAGCTACTTCCCCTTTTAAATTCTGGTCTCATGAAGTTACCTAGGCTGGCTTCAGAACTGTGATGCTCCTGCCTCAATCTCCAGCTTGGCAAATATTCCTTACGCCTTTCTTGTTTGCTTGCTTTTCTACCAGATAGGGTATGTACCTCCTGAAGAGTCCATTTTTTGACCTACTAACTGGATCTGGAGTTTACATGAAGAGTTGCAGGGAGAGAATATGGGACTCAACGAATAGTGAGAACTGTCTAGTCCACTGGTTGGACAGTGAGGCACAGAGCGCCTACCCTTGTCGGTAACCAGCAGGGGGCTCCTGGCTACGTGGAAGGTTCTACCTCTTGCTTCTGTTTGGAAATGAGCTGCGCTTCCTTTAGAGATAGGTATACCTCTTCCTGAGGATCATAGTAGTAGAATTTCCGGATATAAGAGATCAGAGGTCTGTGAAAAAATAAGAGAGATACACATAAAATATTATATTACGTGTTATTTGTACAGAATATAAAAGAAAAACTTCCTTTGCTCAATCTTCCTTCTTTTGGATTCCCTATATGGTTGAGACTACCCCATAGACTCTGTCAATCTAACAAGAACTCCTACCTTCTCATCGATGACCCCATTTCCCTCATTCTTACTACCTACTCTTCACAGGGCCTGCAGAAGTAAGGCTGACACACACACACACACACACACACACACACACACACACATATACACACACACATGCACACCCTTGTCTCTTCTGGTTACAACGTGACACTTCTAGAATTAGGTGCTAAAACACAAGAGACGTGAAAGGATGACACTTGTGAATACTTTTTGCCAGGCTCTGCCTATGTAAGCAGCAGGCAAGCCTCACTGACATTTGCAACTCACCCCCTTCCTGACCCAACCCTAATGACCACAATGTACTTAGGCAGTGGGAGATCCGGGATATGATCTATCCGGACGAGCTGTCGGATCCGGAATCTGCAAAGGTGCTGGAGGGATTTGACATTGCTGAATCGGGACACTGGATAGAGCAGTTGAACTGGAGTTGGTGGCAGTCCTTCAAGAATGAAAAGAAAGCGAGAGGTTCAGAGGGAACAACGTAGCTAACTATAGCTCCCTTATGCAAAGAATCCAGGGAGGAAAAATAGGACTTCTTTACAGTTTGGTTCAGTTCATCCATCATATTCTAGGTAAAATTCTCACAAAGGATTAATTTAGTTTTGCAAAAGCATCACTACCATTATTTCACATTTAAGGAAATTTATTCTCTTCTCATAGCCTTCCAGTATCACTCTTTTAACAGTTGAATCTGACTTTCAGAATAGCCTAATAAATAATGCCAAGATAGGGGCTGTGCTTGGTGTCAAGTGGCCAATACCAGACCTTAGATCTCAGGGAAGGGCAGGAATCAAGAGCCTCTGATGGGTCTCTATATGGTCCTAAGATCACTATGGAGCCCAGGCTGGCCTCAAACTCATGGCAATCTTCCTGCCTCAGCTTGTAGAGTGCAGAGATTATGGGTATGTGCCACCACGCCTAGGGCATGTGTTGGGGAATCAAACCCAGGACCTTGCTCTTGCTCGCCAGCACTTTAGTCACTAAGGTATTTCTCCAGTCCCAGCTAGCTAATTAGCAGTTGGCTATGTCTCAACCTGGCATCTGCTTATAATCCCAGCATTCTGGAAGGGTCAAGCAGGAAAATGCAAGTTAGAGCCTAGCCTGGGCAATTAGAAGCCTAGTGAGACCCTGTGTAAAAATAAAATACAAAAAAAAAAAAAAAAAAAAAAAAAAAAAAAAAAAAAAAAAAAAAAAAAAAAAAAAAAAAAAAAAAAAAAAAAAAAAAAAAAAAAAAAAAAAAAAAAAA